>VDFB02362276.1:0-36514 GCA_007258455.2 Sequoia sempervirens
TTCTTAAACTTTAAAAAGGAGGAAATATTTTCCTTTCTTGGTGTGGAGACTTAGTGAAATTTGAAAATTATTTTCACTTATGAGCGCTTAAGACCTATTTTACAAATAATGTGTACTCTTTATGACATGAACCTGGGACTCTAAAGACTTCTAAACAAAATAATGACTTTGTAGCACTACTTAGACCAAGGTGAGGCCAAAATACCTATCTACCCTATCCATAGGAATCTATTTACAATGGCTCATACAAGTATCCCTGCTCCTAGAAATTTTGTAACCTGGCATAGCGGTAGCCTGCTATAACTACCTATGCCCCCAGATGTATGGCCATCCATACCTGCCAATGCTCTCAAGGAAATCCCAAAGTTTTTTGGGGAGGATTTTAAGACTCCTTCCGAACATCTCCAAGATAAAGCAGAGGTATGTCAAGTACATAACATCACAGAAGATAATGTAGCCCTTAGATTATTGGCCACATCCTTCAAAGGAAAAGCCCAGAACTAGTATAGGTCTTTGGCTTCCAGTTCTATCCACTCTTGGGATCGACTTGGAGAGAATTTGTTAGAGTGCTTCTTGGAAAAGGGGGATTTCCCATCTTTGCTATAGTAATTAATTAGCATCAAGAGGGCCTCGTAGGAAGCCATTAGCAACTTATACACCAAGTTTCACAAAACCTAGTAGAGAATTCATGTGACAGCCAGGCCTCTAGTCATTATGGTTTTCATGTTTTTTCTAAAGGATTTCAATTCAGACATCGTAGTCGTGGTACATTCTATGGGAGGAGATTCTCTACTCGATGCATATGATCTAGTTATGCACATAGAAAATATTCTGATCGACACTGGGAAGCTTCCACCACATTCATCGATGCCCATGTTCATGGAAATCTCTAGTGGCCCTCGAGAAGAAGCAACTCTGAGTGCCTCCACTCTATAAGTGACCGCGTTGACTATACCACCATCCATGTATGTATACCCTGGTGCACAACTTTAAGCATGTCAGACTCTTGTTCACTAGCAGCGTATGTCAATGATCTAAAGAACCTTGTGTGGTCCTTTGTGAATGAGCTAGTCCTCATCCAATGATAGCAAGTAGTACCTTTGAAGCCCACAATATAGACATATCAATGAGGAAGGCAATCTTATCAATAGAATGCATATCAAGGGGCTCTGAAAGGAGGAAGCCAGCAAGGTTAGCCCCTGCAAACCAGATAGTCCTAGTCACTATGTCACTTCAAACCATTAAGAATAGTCTGAGCAAGGATTTGGTCCTAGACCAAAACAACCTAGCATAGGATGATAGCCATATGCCCCAAAATTTTCCAAAGGGAAACCTTCAATGGAAGATAGCGAAGCAAAGAGGTCAAGGTGTGTTTTCAAACACGGAAGAATATTAGTCTCTTGAAATGGAGAATGCCCACTTTAGATCACAAACGTAAGGGATGTCCTTAGAGAAAGAGTTGTATATTACACCAGACCGAGCGATCTTCTCCTGTATAGAAGAAGAAGATGTAGTATTTGCAAATGATGCTTCGATGACTAGTTCCCTGCAAGTACAGTTAGACTACAATAAAAGGTCCAAAATAAGACTCATTGGAGAATACATTCAATGAGCTCCATAGCATCTGCATCCATGACAATCACAAGGTCGTAAGTGGAGAAATTCATGTAGGTCCAACACACTCAGCAATCACAAGCTCCTCCATCACCAGAGAAGGAGATAAACAAAGCACTAAGCCGCCCATGATAGATCAGCCTCTCCCAAAGATGAAAGAGATACCACTATCCAAACCCAAGGTCCTACCAGTTGGAACACTCAACGTGGTCAAACAATTGAAGAAGGAATCTACTAATGCATCTTTGTGGGATGTTATACCAACTCCAGAACAAAAGATGTTTCTCCAAGAGGCATTAAAGAAAGAATAACAAATACTACAGATGGATTCAATTCCATCGTGAAATCAAAATAAAGAAATTGCATCGGGCCCCCAACCTTTGAGAGCCACAACATACATAAATGTTGTGGACAATGCAAATATGAAAGAGGTAAGCAAAGCAAAGCCCATAGCTTTCTTTTTAACACTTATTGTGGGAGATAAGCTTTTACACAATAGCATGATTGATTTGGGAGCTAGTACTATGGTCATGCCTAAGCAAGTGGCCAATGCCTTGAAACATAAGTATGAGCTTCTTGAGAAAGGTATCATGCAATTAGATAGGAAGAAAGTCCCAACCATCGGTCACATCAAGGATCTATCAAAAAAGATCACCCGCCTATCCAAGTCTCTAGTGGACCTTCAACTATCAAAGTCACCTATGACCTAATATACATCAACAAATCCTTGTATACCCAATGGCTTGACCATATCATTAGTACCATGATAAACTAAAAATTAATCTAAAGTACCATGTAAATATCTAAATACCCTCTTAACAAAATTCCAATTCTCTTTATCAAGGTTAGACATTTAAACCTACTTAACTTACTCCCACTACTTGCACTATATCTAGTCTAGTGTAAACTATTGCATACGTTAAACTACCAATGACACTAGCATAAGGAACCTTAGACATATCCTCAAAATCATCATCAAAATTAGGAAACATATCCAAGATCAACTTAGTACCAACTAGAAATGGAATATTAACCATCTTATAGTCATGCATATTAAACCTTCATAAAATTATATCACCATACTTACGCTGACTTAACCAAATCTTTTTGTTAGCCTATTTTTTGTTGATTTCCATCCCAAGAATATATTTTGTAATCCCCAAATCCTTCATATCAAATTTTGTAGAGAGTTGTTCCTTGATTTCCCTAATCATCATCTTATTTTTACCCATGAATAACATATCATCAACATAGAAAACAATAATTAGAATTTGATCATCAATAACTTTAATATAAACTCCAAAGACACATCTATTTTACTCCACAAAAAAAAGTAAATACAGAAAGGATAAGAACTAGCCTAGGGGAAAATCTAATAGCTTTAAGTTCATTTGGTGTTTTGCCACATAATAAAGTACATACAAACCATTATGCAAAGGCATTAGCAGCCTATCATGGCCTCCTTCTTGCAAAAGAGGTTGGGGTTAGGAAAATTTGGTTGGAAGGTGGTTCACTCAATATTATCAATTGTTTAAAGAAGTTGCATCCTCCATATTATTCTATCTCACATATCATAGAGGATACTTTAGCCCTTCTAAGTTCCTTTGATTATTTTATTATGTAACATGTTTTTCATGAAGCAAACACCTTAGTTGATGGCTTTGTGAACATGGGGTCTCTTCTCATAAGTGTTGGAAACCTCATGATGTCATCACCATTAATATTCAAAGCATTATTAATCATGATCAAATGTTATGTCAAGGTGGTGGTCCCTTTGGGAGGTGAAGGATATTTAATATGGTGTTATCTCCTCTCTATTTGGATTAGACATATGGAGTTCAGCAGCTATCCTTTTAATAATTATAAATCTTGTGGTAATGAGCCAAAATATGTGGTCATTATTGTTGGGAGTCCTCATGTTATCAAACTCACATGGATTGTGGGGGTCACATTCCATTGTATCTAAAATTTTCTTTTTTTTTTTGTTAATCAGACAAAGGAGAAGATGGTGGTGTGGGGTTCTCTAGCTACTATGGGTGGGATCATTGCAGACAAGAACCTATTACTTGTGATGATTTTAGAGACAATGTTGAGGTGTGGAAGATCTTGGAGAAGAGGGGAGTGTGCCCTTATCTTCTTAAGCTTCATGGTTTTGATGTGAAGGTCACTGATGATTTTGTCAAGGGTTGGAATAACTATGTGTTGCATATTCATGGTGTGGAGGTGAACATAATGGAGATATTTTTAGTTGAAGTAATGGGGTTACCCACTAAGGGTCTAAAGAAATTTTATAAGGACCATGCAGCCTTGAAGTGTGCTCTATGTAATTTCTTCAAGGGCAAGGAATGGGATAAGCTCACAGGTATGGGTTGTGGTTGGTATGATTGTTTCTCCATTTCAAGCCTCTTGTTAGCATATTATTGTCATTGATGTCAAAAACGGATCAGGTGTGAGATGGAACTCATCCTATATGAAGGGTTTATTGGTATTGATGTCAAAAAAAATTCATTTTTTTCTAAAGAAATATATGGTAGTCTAGCTCTGGAAGATGGAGTGTAGGTTGAAAAAGTTTCTTAGAATGTTGCATGTTTTCATGCAAATTTTTCATGGTATTGTAGTAAATTATTATGGTGTTCCAAGTTAAAATCTAATGCCAAATTTGACAAGGGTCTTCTGAGATCTTCTCAAAAATATAAGTTGTAGGTTTAGAGGCTAGAGGTTGAGCTCATAATTCAATTATTTGTGCTCTCAAATGTAAGATTAGGGTTTTCTAGTTAAACCCTAGGCTTTTACAGTCATTACGATCAATAGACTTTATAATTTCATGTTGACTGTGTATAGGTGGTCACCAGTCACATAAGTTATAATTTATGCCCTTAGATTCATTCAATGAGCAACCCCATTACCTAGTCCTTTAGTTGATGTCACTAGTGTAAATATCAAATGGTTCACGCTCAATATTTTCACATCTGACAGCTATCACTAAAGTCACATGTATCATGGAAAGCTCATTGAAGTTGGCTTGAAGTTCAATGATGATCAATGGAGATGTATCAACGGCTGCAAAGCAGGGAATGGTGGGTCCTATCTATGCCTTGTAGGGAAGCAAGGAATGGTGATGATCACACGGGGTTTTGATCAAACAATGGAGGAAGTCTATGGTGGTTCCAGCTAACACATGATGAAATTTCACTCGATCACTTCACATCGTTGATGTGAAGCAAAGTGTTTGAATTTTTTGGGTGATGAGCGATGTGATTTGGGAGTTAGTAGAGTGTGAAGTTAGCATATACAAGTGGCCAAATATTATTGCATCACTGGGTGCTAGTGCATCAAACTAATACACCTTTAAGAAGTGGATCTTTTAGTGATGAGTGATGATGGTAGTGTGATAATGAGAATGATGTCAAAGGTGGACACATGGTGTTAGACCACTAGCCCATGGAGATTTAGTGGGCCTATTGTCAAAGCTAGAGTGATAGTGGGGGATGGTGTAGATTGAATGACAATTGATCCAACGATGATTGTTGATGGAGAAATAAAGGCACATCAATAACAGTGAAGCACACTATATGATCAATGGTGGTAGTTCAAAAGTATGTGATCAGACGATGATCAATGTGTCTCTTCACATTGTGGAAGTAGTAGATATTGATATCCTTAGTGAAGTAGCGATATGCGATGGTTGTGGTTCCAAAGGAAATGTGATCAATGGTAGAGATTTAAAGACTGTTTATCTGACGGTCATGTTTTAAAGGTGTGATGATGAATGAAGTACATTAGATCGTGGTGTGAAGATAGGTGATTGATGACTCAGAGTTGAAAGCGAAGATCACAAATGGCTAAGTCTGTGTAAATAGGGTTTCGCTTGTGAACCAACATGGAGGTGAGAATTAAATGATCTACTTGCATCAACGATAAATGTAATGATATTTGATGCATAGAGCAACAACATAGATGGCTAAATAGATTGGGATTAAGATCAAATCAGATAATTAGAAGGATACATTAAATCCATATCCAATCCTAGGGTTTGATAGAGAGAGAATGAAGGAAAATTCCATGCACTTGAATTTAATGTTGTACAGCTCAATATAGGATTATGACAGTGTAAAAGATATCTCAAAACCCTAACAGAAGATCAATAGGTAGTGGAGAATCTTGACCTGAAATCATCATCGGTTAGCAACTACACAAAACATATTCAATGAGAATATTGTCTAAGGTGTGGTAACTGTGTGAAGAGAGAAGTGAGTGCACAGGGTAGAAGGAATGTTGAGCTCCAGAGGTGGATAGAGAATGCACTAAAAAGAAAAGGAGTGAGTTGTAGGTGTATGAGGGTGCATTGAGGTGGACCAAGAATGCACTAGAGAAGAAGGGGAAGAATAGAGCTAAACCAGCAGGTGCAAAGCATAAGAGTGAGTTGCAGAGAAAGCAACAGAAACTTAGGCAATTGTATTATAGTATGTTGTAACTTTGATTTGTATTAATCGTTTATTTTGTAAATCTGATAGTTTGGTGCCATTAGATAACTGAGATGGTGCTCAATTTAGGAGATAGGTGTCTCCTGAGGGTTGGTTCCCTTAAAATTTGTAACAGAAGGTTTCTTTGTGAGGTTGGATTAGGACAGTAGCTCCTAGGAGCATTTACTCACCACATGTGGTTTTTCCCATCTTGGGTTTTCCACATATATTGTGTGTTTTGTGATGCTTGATTGTGTTCTTGTTTATATTTTGTAATTTATGTTTCAATCTACACTCTAAGTGTTTAAAGAGTCATTCTGCTCTATAGGCTAAAGAGTTAAAAGAAATTAGTATCTACTGATTCACCCCCCTCAGTAGATTGTTGTGTTCCAATAATTGGTATTAGAGTCATAGGTTCCCTAGGAGAAGCTTAATCAGCTCAGGTAGGTCCTTGTATTTTTTAACACAATGGCCAGCTAAGAAAGTTCTTCCACAAACAAACCACCCTAGTTTGATGGAACAAATTATAGTTTTTGGAGCTCTTTGATGAAGAGATACTTGGGATCTTTAGGGTTTGGTGTGTGGATGTCTATTGTGAATGGATACACACTATCTACCACACCTCCACTGATGTTGCGGCAAAAATAGATTATGAGAGCAATGAGAAGGCATGGTTTGCTATTACAAATTATAGTTTGTCCAAATCTATATGCAGCAAAGTTATGTATTGTAAGAATGCAAAAGATGCCTAGGATACATTGAAAATGATCTATGAAGGAGATGACAAGGTAAAATTGGTGAAGATTAAAATATTGAAAGATAGATTTAAAGGCCTAAGGATGACAGAGGAAGAGAAGACTACAAACTATCTTCTAAGAGTTAAAGATATAGTGAACTCTATCAAAGGATATGGAGAAGATTTGAAAGATGTCATTGTATTGAAAGTTCTTAGATCAATGACATACAAATATGATTCTAAGATCTCAAAAACTGAGGAAGGAAGATAGATAGAAAAAATTACTCCAAATGAGCTACATGGTATATTAACAACATATTAGATGAGGATGAGAGATGAAGAACCATCCAAGAAAGAAGTTGCTTTCAAGATTGTTAACAAGGAGAAGGATGTATCTCCTAAGAAAGACAAGGTAGAAATGATCCCATCCGAGAATGATGAGACTGATGAAGAAGAGGAAAATTTCATTAGGAGACTAAGAAGAGGATCCGGTAAATACAAAGGTAAGTTTCCCTTTAAATACTTTGAATGTGGAAAAGTAGATCATTTCACTGATAAATATCTCTACAATAAGAAAGGAAACTCTAAACAAGAGGTAGATGGTAAAATGAAGAAACCCTACTACCCTAAGAGAAGGAATTTTCAAAAGAAAAGAAAATCCTATACATCCAAGAGGATAGTGATATCGTATGACTGCAATAGCTCAGATGATGAACAAAGTGTAGTGTCAAAAAAATGATCCTTTGACATTTTTTGCACTCGTTTGGATCCTCCTTGTGGATTTTGGCTTAATGTTTCCTTAATTTAATGTTGTAATGTGGATAACATTAGGTCTTGGGCCCTTGTGAACTAATGGAATTTAATGGTTCCTTGCAAAAGTGTTGTGAAGTGTTGTAACACACTTTCACACTTTTCTAGGGTTTTGTTAATTAACTGAGTATAATAAACATAATTTTAATCATATCTTAACCTTACCTTATTTGGAGTGTTATAAAGTGTTGTAACACACTTTCACATTCATCTAGGCTTGTCATTAATAATTTGGCTTTCTTATGCTTTAATTGGCCCTATTTTGCATCCACAAGCCTCATTTATTATCTTTTTTAGGATAATCCTGAAACCAATAACAATTCAAGTTTTTTTGGCTTGTGTGGCCCATATTTAGTGATCTGGGACTCATTTTCCACTTTGGGCGAATGAGTCCCACCTAGATTTTTTGGTCCCAAACCTATTTTTACATCTTTCTAAGCACTTTTGATTTTTGGTCCCATACATTATGCCAAATGGGACTCATTCGCCACTTGTGGAAAATGAGTCTCATGTGACCAAAATTCAAATTTAAATCAAATTTATGGTGGTATTTTATTCTCCTAGATCTAATGTCGGCTTGTAGTGCTGTAATTTCGAGAATTCTTGCATAATTAAGTATAAATACAAGGTTCCTTCATTCATTTTTCATAACAAGCACCTAAGACTTTTGTGAGAGCATTCGTAATAGCAAATTGGGTTCACAAAAGCATTCAAGTGTCTTCAAGATCATTCAGGAGCATTCAAGGGAAGAATTCTTCATCAATTATTGTATCAATTCAAGATCCATCATCATGGAAAGTTTCTAATTGCATCATTCCATGTTTCATGCTTCATTATCTTATTTCATCATTTGGTTTAATTACCTAAAAGGGGTTTGACCAAGGCAAACCCCTATTCCCTAACAATCAACAAGTTTTCCCCTCTTTAATGTGTGATTACAAGTTTTTAGATTGAAGAAAAGTGGATTTGAAGCCTTCAAAAGCACCAAAAGGACAAAGTTCCAAATGTTGTCAAAATTGTCATGAAAATTTTTAAAGACTCACGGAAACTCAAATCTAGGGAAAAATATCCATCCAATTTGCATGAAATTAGTGGTAAAGTGCTTATGTTATCCATCATCGGAGGATTGCAAAGTTTCAGTCCAAGATTCTCCTCCTAGGACACTCCACAACAAAATGAGATTGATCCCCCAGTTGTGGCGAATGAGTCCCACTATATGAGTTTTAAGGGATCTTTACATATTTGGATACCCATTTGGCTAAAACTTGATCTTGTGCAAAGACCCAGATCTAGGACTGATTCACCCAGAATGGTGAATGAGTCCCACTAGGCCAAAAAATTATGTTTTTTTATGATTTTAGAGATCCATTCCATCTCCAACAAGTTTCCAGGTGCACACTTTTTGTTTCACAACTTTTTGTTATATGTTGTTCATCTTTTTAGGTCATTTTGCATATCACACTATGTTTTGCAACTCATTGTCTTTCCAAGTCTAAACTTGGTGGTGAACCCCTTTTGCAATCTAAAATTATACCCTAGGATACCTTATTGCCAAATCTCTCTCTCCACTCTCCATTAGATTGAGATCTCTAAGGCGTCCTTGAGTGGCAAGTGCAAAATAGGAACTCTATCCTTGCGCTTATGCCTCAAAGGTGGGGATCATCCATTTCCATTGACTACACAAATTTGTGCTTTTTTGTGAGAGAAAATGAGTTTGTCTTCATGGAAAAAGAATCAAGGGAACAAAAAAATTAAAAGGTAGACGAAATTCATGAAGAAGGTGAAGGAGTGGTTGACCTAGAAAGAGAACTCATTTGTGCTCTAGATAAGATTGATGATCTTAGAGATGAGATTGAGAAGTTAAAAAGGGAGAACAAGCAGCATAAGAAACTTGCACAAAAGGATTCAAATAAACTAAGCAAGGACCTAGAAGAATTTACTTAGTATGTGGTAGATTTGAAGTTACAATTGGAGGAAGATAAGAGAGTGAAAGATGTAATTCAATCCAAGCTGCAATCTGAAGCTAACAGGTGTATGAAGCTTGAGGGAGAGATTGTTGCTCTAAGGAGATATTTGGAAAAGGAAAAAGAACAAATAGAGAAAGGACTCAAGCTAAAAAATGGCTCAAATATTTTAGATGAGTTATTAAGCACCCAAAATCCCGCAAACAAAGAAAAATCAAGCTTAGGTTCGGAGAAAGGGCATAGCTCTTTTTTTTATGCTTCTACAAAAGTATATGAATGATTCAGGGCTAGAGAAAAATCCAAATCTGAAAGTGATTTCAAAGGAAGTGAACTCAAAGAGAAATTGGAGGAGGAAGAGAAAACCAAAGAAGAAAAGAAACCTACAATAGAAAAGAAGAATAACCAATCAGCTCTTGATCATCAAAAGATAAGATGGAATTTTAGAAGGATTGATGGTGATGGATACACTAGGGTGAGAGACACAAGGAAGAAAATACACAAAAGACCACCTCATCCTACACAAAATGCTATGACCAGGTATTCTTCATATTTCTATGGATATTGTGATACATGTAATCAATTTGGTCATAGAGCTAGAGAGTGTAGAGTCATTCCTAAGAGGAGTGAAAACTTTGAAAGCAAGAATTTTTTTTCTCCTTTAGTCGATATGAATGTTGTTTGTTATAACTCTAATTACTATGGTCATATCTAGCTAAAAATTGTAGAAAAAAGTTTACAAGACCAAATGTTAAGAATGAGAAAAATAAAGATCCACCTCCTAGAGTAAACAAAGAATCAAAAATTATGGAGGAAAAGATGGAAAATAAAACTAAGAAGGTGTGGAAAGAAAGGGGAGAAATCTCCACACAATCAATGATTGCACAGATAGCCCTACATGCAAAAAATAAAAATCTATGGGTAATAGATAGAGGTTGCTCCAAGCACATGACTAGAGACAAGAGTAAATTCATCAAACTCAAGAAATGTAATGGAGGATCTGTGAGTTTGGATGATAACACTATGGTCAAGATATGTGGTAAAGGAATCTTAAGCCTAGATGGTAAAAACCCCACTAAAGACGTTTTGTATGTTGAACGATTGAAGCACAATCTGTTAAGTGTCAGCCAAATGTGTGATAATGGTTATAAAGTCACACTTGATTTAGAAGGATGCAAAATTAGAAAAAATGGAAAGTGTAGACATGCAAATAATCCTAATTGACATTAGGCATTTAAATCTAACAAATTAACATCAAATTCCTCTATTAATCAAATAAAGTAATTTATTAGATTAATTCACTAATGTACATTAAATAAATCAATTTATTTAATCAAATCCCTAAAGTCTTCTCATTTGATTTAATAAATAAAATTAATTAAATCAAATGTCAAATCCCCTAATTCCTTCAAGTTAATTAATTCTAGATTAATTAACCCCTAATCACCATTACCCATCCTCTAGCTTTTGACTCAACCTTGGTCAAACTCAACCCCTAACTAACCCACCCACTTGCACATGAAAATCAATTATTTTAATTAACTAATTATCTCATTTTCCCTCACAAAGGCATATTCTAAGGGAATATTCCTTCATTAACTCCACTCACTTGACTTTCTTTCCCAAACAATTTCCCTCCAAAACATCTCAACCATATTCATTTAATGCCTCTTACAAATGCATTAATCTCTCTTACACCCCTCTTGCATCTCAACCACATGCATTAACTATGCACATTCTCCAAAATGTGCTCCACCTTCATCCATTAGCCATGTGACAGGTGTCAAAATCTCATTGGATCTCCTTTATTCCCACATTCGTCCCATCTCTCCATTCTTCAACCCTTCAACCCTATAAATAGAGGCCTTCTCTTTTGAAGTTTCATCCACAATCTCATGCAAAGTCATTATTCACAATCATCCACAATCTCATCTACAATCTTATGCATTTTCACTATATGCACATTTCATTTTCATCACATCTAAAGCTTATCAAGGGGGTGGAAAAGGGCATCATTTCCACATCAAATGAGCACCACTCCCACTATATGATAGGTTTGCACATGTTTTTTGTATGCTCTCAATTTAAAGTTTCTTTGATATTTTATTGTTTTGTTTGCATCATGAAGTATGTTTGAATATCTCATAGGAATGTTGGATTTGCTTGTTTTAAATTGACTAACAATACTAATGTTGGTTATTTTTTGAAGCATATGTAGATGTAGTGTTTATAGAAAGATATTTGCACAAGAATTGAGAACTTATAGCAATCTTTACAACCTTGCTGAAGTAAAACATCAAAGTTGTTTGATGGGACAAGCTAATGAAAGTTGGTTATGGCATAGAAGATTAGGTCACATAAACTTTGATAATCTGGTGAAAGTAAGCTCAAGAGGTATGGTTAAATACATTCCTAAAATAACTAAGCCTACAAATATCATATGCAAAGAATGTCAACAAGGAAAGCAAACAAAGGCTAGTTTTCCAACTAAGGAGTATTCAACCACTAAGCCTCTATAGCTGGTTCATACTGATTTGTGTGGACCCACAAGAACAAGGGGACTTCAAAAGGATAAAGGTACTTTATGTTGCTATTTGATGACTACATGAGAATGACATAGGTGACATTCCTAAGAGACAAGTCACAAGCATTTTATAGATTTAAGATATTCATATAGATGGTTGAAAAGGAGATAGGTAGAAGGATCAAATGCTTAAGGTTAGATAGAGGAGGAGAATTCACATTAGGTGAATTTGTTGAAAATTGTGAGGCACATGGAATCAAGAGACAATACTCAGCACCAAGAACTCCACAGCAAAATGGATTTGTAGAAAGAATGAATAGAGTTGTGCAGGATATGGCCAAAACAATGTTAAAAGAGGCTAGATTAACTGATATGTTTTCGAAAGAAGCAGTTCATAATATAGTATATATTTTGAATAGAGTTCAAATCACGGTATATAGTGATAGTACCCCCTATGAATTGTGGTACGACAGACTTGCATCTGTGAAGTACTTCAAATTGTTTGGAAGTAAGTGCTACATAAAAATAGAAGATGAGAATTTAGGAAAGTTTGAATCAAGAAGTGATGAAGGAATATTTTTATGATATTCCACCCAAAGCAAAGCATATAAATGCTATAACAAAAGATTAGAAAATATTTTGGAAAGCATCAATGTCAATATTGATGAAAGTATAAAACATATAAAATATGATTGTAATAATTTTGAAGATGATTTAGATTATGAAGACAATGTGGCAAATGATGAAGAAGAATTTGAGGAAGTAGATTTTGAGAAAGCCCCTACAGAGTATGTTTAAAAATATCACCCAACAGATCAAATAATTGGGGGATAAAAATGGAGTTTTAACTAGGAGAAAACTTGCAAAGAATAAGGAACAAGTAAATTTTTCTCTCCTGTCACAGATTGAGCCAAAAAGATTCTCTGAATCTAGTAATGATGAGAGTTGGTTAAAGGCCATGGAGGAAGAGTTAAATCAAATTGAGAAGAATAAAACTTGGGAATTGGTTCCTAGACCGCCAAGAAAAATTGTCATTAGGACAAAATGGGTGTTTAGAAACAAGCTAAATGAAGATGGAGATGTAGTAAGAAACAAGGCAAGATTAGTATGCAAGGGGTATGCACAAGTTGAAGGCATTGATTTTGAAGAGACATTTGCACCTGTTACAAGATTAGAACCCATTAGAGTGTTTCTTGCATTTTTAGTGTACAAGAGATTCAAAGTGTATTAGATGGATGTTAAATCTATATTCCTTAATGGAAAACTAGAAGAGGAAGTCTACATTGAACAACCAAAAGGTTTTTAGCTCTCAAAGGATGATGATTATGTGTGCAAATTAAGGAAAGCATTATATGGTCTTAAGCAAGCACCCATAGCATGGTATTTGAGATTAGACCAGTACTTGCAACAATAAGTATTCAAAAAGGGATGTGCAAATAGTAATTTGTATTTCAAATCAGAAGGTGAGCACATGGTTATTGTTGTTGTATATGTAGATGGCATCATTTTTGGAGGTAGCAATGATAGAATGTGTAAGATACTTTCTACGCATATGCAAGATGAATTTGAAATGTCAATGTTAGGGGAGTTGTCAATTTTCCTTGGCTTACAAATTGTACAAACCAATAATGGGATATTCATGTATCTCAAACTAAATATGCTAAGGAAATGCTTAAGAAGCTTGGCATGGAAGATAGTAGACCAGTGAGTACCCCCATGATAACTGGTTGTAGATTGAGTAAATCAGACATGTCACCTGAGGCAAATCAAACTATGTATAGGTCAATGATAGGAAGCTTGTTGTACTTAACTACATCAAGGCCAGATATTATGCAAGTAGTATGTTTGGTTGCTCCCACATCATAGCACTAGACACTATGATATCCCAAGAGAAAAAATTTTATTTAACAGCATATACGGATGTTGATTAGGAAGGAATTGTAGATGACAAGAAAAGCACCAGTGGTGAAGCATTCTTTTTGGGAAATAGATTGGTTTCCTGGATGAGAAAAAAGAAAGAATCAGTCACTCTATCCACTTTAAAAGCAAAATATGTAGTAGCAGCAACATGTTGTACTCAAGTCCTCTAGATGAAGCAGACTCTTCAAGACATCAAGGTTGAGTACAAAGAACCTATCTCAATTCTTTGTGATAATTCAAGTGCCATAAACATCTCAAAGAATCTAGTGATGCACTCTAGAACAAAGCACATATCCATCAAATATCACTTCATTAGAGGTCAGCATGGAGTATGTTCTCACTAAAGAACAGGTAGCTGACATTTTCACCAAGCCTCTTCCGAAGGAACAATTTGAATATCTGAGGAAAAATTTGGGAGTCCTTGCTCCCACATCATAGCACTAGACACTAGTGATAGGACAGGAATCCATGAGGAGCTTCACTTGCATTTCATTCATCCTTGGAATTGGAAAGGATAGATCAAGTCAGGTAATGATAGTTTACAAATTTCTAACAACTTGATGGTTGTATAGTCAAAGATTCCCACTTTCTCTTTGAATTGCTTGTCAAAGGGGGAGTATATTGTCAAGGGGAGTCTACCCTTTTCCATTGATGTCAAAGGGGGAGAATGTGAGAAAATGCTCAAATTAGGAGGATGGTGAGTGAATTGCTTAAACGTTTCAATTGGTACAAAGCTTTAATTTAACATACTTTAATTGGTATCAAATCAATTATTTATTTGGCATGAGCATTTAGTTTTGTCATCAATTACAAAGGGGTGGATCGTTAGCATATTGTTGTCATTGATGTCAAAAAGGGATCAGGTGTGAGATGGAACTAATCCTATATGAAGGGTCTGTTGGCATTGATGTCAAAATGTTGTCATTGATGTCTAAAGAAAGATATGGCAGTATGGCTCTAGAAGATGGAGAGTAGGTTGTAAAAGTTCTTCAGAATGTTGCATTGTTGTCATGCAACTTATTCATGGTATTGTAGTAAATTCTTCCAATGTTCCAAGGTAAAATCTAAGGTAAGATTTGACACGGGTCTTCTAAGAGCTTCTCAAAAATATAAGTTGTAGGCCTAGAGGTTGAAGTTTCAGCTTGGAATTGAATTGTTTGTGCTCTTAGACAAGATTAGGGTTTTCTAGTTAAACCCTAGGTGTTAGAATCATGGCAATCAAGAGATTTTATAATTTCACATTGACTATGTATAGGCAATGACTAGTCACATAAGTTATAACTTATAATGCCCTTAAATTAATTCAGTGACTAGCCCATTACTTGGTCCTTCGATTGGTGTCACTGGTGTAAATATCAGGTAGCACACACGCTCCATATTCACATCTGATAGCTATAGCTAAAGTCAAATGTATCGCAGAAATCTCATTGAAGTTGGCTTGAAGTTCAGTAATGAGTGATGGAGATGTATCAATGGATGTGATCAAGTTGATTTGACGGTTCCTGCCAACTTGTTATGTTTTTTATGGGACCCAACTATGCCTCATGGGGAAGTACGGAATGGTGATGATCACACAAGGTTTTGATCAGATGATGGAGGAAGTCAATGGTGGGTCCAGCTAACACGTAGAAAATTTTTATTTGATCACTTCACATCATTGTTGTGAAGTGAAGTGTTTGAATGTTTTGGGCGATGAGTGATGTGCTTTAAGAGTTAGTGGAGTGTGAAGTCAACATATATAGGTGGCCAAATATTATTGCATCATTGGGTGCTAGTGAATTGCACTAATACACCTTTAAAAAGTGGAGCTTTCAAAAATGAGTGATGAGTGTATGTGATAGTGGAGAATGATGTCAAAGGTGGACACATGGCATTAGCCCACCAGCCTAGGAAGATTTAGTGGGCTTGTTATCAGAGCTAGCGAGATAGCAGGCGATGGTGCAGATTAAACAACAGCTAATCCAACTATGATCATTGATGGAGAAATAAAGGCACATGAATATCAGAAAATCACATTATATGATCAAAAGTGGCAATTCAAAGGTATGTGATTGGACGATGATCATTGTGTCTCTTTACATCGTAGAAGTAGATGTTGATATCCTTAGTGAATTAGTGATACGCAATGGTTGTGCTTCCAAAGGAAATGTGATCAACAATGGAGATTTAAAGACCGTTTATATGATGGTCATGTTTTAAAGGTGTGAAAATGAATGGACACTGGATCGTGGCACAAATACAGGTGATCGACGACTCAAAGTTGAAAGTGAAGATCACAAATGGCTAAGTCTGTGTAAATCGGGTTTTGACTGTGAACCGACATGGAGGTGAGAATTAAATGATCTACCTACATCAATGAAAAATGTAATGATATTTGATGTACAGAGTGACAACACAGATGGCTACAAAGATTGGGATTGATATCAACTTAGATAATCAAAAGGATGCATTAATACATATCTGATCCTAGGGTTTGATAGAGAGAATGAAGGAAAATTCCTTGCACCATAATTTAATGTTGTGTGGCTCAATACAGGAGTATGGTAGTGTAAAAGGTATCTCAAAACCCTAACAGAAGATTAGTAGGTGGTGGAGAATGTTGAGGAAATCATCATGGGTTAGCAACTACACAAAACATATGATGAGAAGATTGTCTAAGGTGTGGTAACTATGTGAAGAGAGAAGTTAGTACATAGGGTAGAAGGATTTTGAGCTCTAGAGGTGGACAAAGAATACACTAAAAAGAGAAGGAGTGAGTTGTAGAAGTTGTATGAGGTGCATTGAGGTGGACCGAGAATGCACTAAAGAAGGGGAAGAACAGAGCTGAACCAATGAGGTGCAGAGTAGAAGAGTGAGTTGTAGAGAAAGCAACAGAAACTTGGGCAGTTCCAGAGTAAGTTGTAACTTTGATTTGTAATAATCATTTGTGTTGTAAATCTAATAGGTTGGTGCCATCAGATAACTGAGTTGGTGCTCAGTTCAGGAGATTGATGTCTCCTTAGGGTTGGTGCCCTTAAAATTTGTAACAAAAGGTTTCTTTGTGAGGCTAGATTAGGATAGTATCTCCTAGCAACATTTACTCACCGTGGTTTTTCCCATCTTGAGTTTTCCATGTATATTGTGTGTTTTGTGATGCTTGATTGTGTGCTTGTTTATATTTTGTAATTTATGTTTCAATCTACACACTAAGTGTTTAAAGAGTCAGTTTTCTCTATAAGCTAAAGGGTTAAAAAAATTAGTATCTACTGATTCAACCCCTCTGATTCAACCCCTCTCTCAGTAGATTGTTGTGTTCTAATAATTTGGAGGGATATCACTCTAGCCATCATGAGGTATTTTACCCTAGATGGCAGGTTCTCTACCATCTATGGTTACCATTTCATGTTAAATTATTTTAGACACAATAGTTTGGTGTCTTTTCCCTTCTATTTGCTTGAATTGATGGAAAATGGTATTGAGGAGAATAGAAGAAATCCTAATAAATACAAATTACATGAGGGGCTTATGCTTTTTATTATGGAATTTGTGAAAGCAAAATATATTCCTAAAATTTCTAAGATCTCTAGTGGGCGTAAAGGAAAGGGTACCCTTGGGTATTCTACTAAGGAGTGGGATGGGGATTATGAGGTGGAATGTTCTAAGGAGATTGAGTCTTCAAAAAAAATCTAGTGGTGAGAAGCTCAAGAAGGATCACGAGCCTGAGGCATCTCAATCTTGGTCAGATGGGTACAACACGGATGTGGAGATGAAGGAGGCTATGTCTACTAGTATTAAGAATGTGGCTAAGGGGAAGAAATGGAGTCAAAAGGAGGTGAAGTTGGATCTTGGGAAAGGTAAAGGCAAGGTGGGGGATGGTGATAAAGGTACTAGGGACAATTCCCCT
The DNA here is from genome assembly GCA_007258455.2 of Sequoia sempervirens. Classification (NCBI taxonomy): domain Eukaryota; kingdom Viridiplantae; phylum Streptophyta; class Pinopsida; order Cupressales; family Cupressaceae; genus Sequoia; species Sequoia sempervirens. Next base: position 17,912 of record VDFB02362276.1, read on the forward strand.
AATAAAACTAGGAATGTTCTTGGTGGTAAGAATCTAAAGAACCTGAAGCCTGAGGCGGCTCATTCGTCGTCTGATGGGTTTAACACGAAAGTGGATATGAAGGAGGTTGTTAAGAACGTAGTTAAGGAGAAGAAGGGGAGTCAAAAGGAGGTTAAGCTGATGCATGGGAAGGGTAAAGGTATGGCAAGGGAAGGCATAAAGGTATTGGGGATAATTCCCCCAATCAAATAGGGATTGTTGCTCCTAATTTCCAAGGTAATGAACAGGGTGGTGCCCATGATAGGAAGGGTCAATTGGAGTTGTTGGTTGACACCATTGTGAATTCTAAGGAGAAGGTGGAAGTTGAAGTGGTTGATTTGGAGGATTTTGCTGATAGTGGTGTTTCGAAGGGAAAAGACAAGGTGTTGAAGGACTAGCCTGAAATTTTGGCTAACCTAACAGAAGAGCCTCTGAATTGGGAGAAGATTAATTTGGATGTTGTGATAAGATTGGTTGAGGATGGAGCGAGTAATCTCCTCTCTCTATTCAAATGGATTCTCTTAGAGGTCAAAGAAATCAACATCAAGATGAATGAGATCCATAATCTCAATGCCTGTATTGGTTAACGGTAACAAAAAGTAATGAACTATGCATAGCAAGGTTAAAACTATGAATATTGTCCTTGATAAGGTGGCAGTTGATGTTGCTAAATTGGGTAGGGATCATGAGGATAGGTTGGTTTCCCTGAAAGAAAAATTCAATAAAATCTATGAATATTTGAGAACTATTGTGCACGTTAGTAATTAGTCACTCCATACTAGTGCTCAAGGGCTCACTATGCTCAATGAAAAAGCACGCAAGTGGACTAGAAAACCACTTGATCTTGGTGAGAATGTGTAGAAGTTTGGGCTGATATTCCTGTTCAGGAGCTTGACAAAGTGGTGGAGATGCATGAGAATGTTATCTCTAGTAATTTAGAAGCTGCCAAAATTTTAGAACAATTACAATATAGTATCTATTGTTTTTGGTTTTATTAGTTGATGTTTTATTGATGGTTTAGTTGTTTTTTTTTGTCATTGTTTCATCTTTAACAACTCTATATTTAATTTTTTTGGGGTTGTATGTTGTCTTTGTGTTACTTTTAGCAGTTTGTTATCTATGTAAAGGGTTTCGGGGTCCCTTCAAAACCTATTTTTCCTTAATCAAAAACAAATGATATATCTAGTAGTAAATTGAAATTGTGTCATGATTATCAAGACAAAAACTCATTTATCTCACAACTAAACTAAGAGACGGATTACACTAGAGGCAAATGAAAGATTCTCATTCAATGTGTCTGCAACTTATTGGCTTTCCTAATGAAACAAATAAAGAAAATTGTAAACAAATCATATAATATGATGAGGATGAATTTGTATTGAGCATAACCAAGAGATTATAATGCATTGTAAGACAAATAATGTGAGGAAATCGTTGGAAGAGAAAGTGATTATAGAAAGACTTAGGTGCAATACTAGGCTAGCTCTCTATTAGACCCATAAAAACCAACTGCAAAATGGTAAAATAAAGATCTGCATTATCCAATATTTAGCTAGAATTAGATAAGTGGAATTTCTTTCAAGGAACCTAATTTATGCCGAAGCCATATCCTATTTGAGCTTTACCAAACTCATATTATCTATCGACGGTGGATAAATGCAGAGAATGGTTGTATGACTATGAAAATGATTTGCCCATTCCTTCTCTTACCAGTTTCTGCTTACCATCCCTTTCCCTCTATACCATGTCAAAATGGCCGAATCGAAATACTGACAGAAACATTTACAAGCGTCCAAATGTGTGCTGATCTTCTGCAAGTGTTGTCCAACAGCTTCATTTTCCATCTTTGTCCTTCATAAATCTCAAAACCCTTCAATATGTTATAATTGTCTCTACCCTATGAACGCTCTGCTTTTACACTCTCATTTTTTTGCAGGTTCTGACATTGTTGCTCCCTGCTTGTACGAAATGAGGGCTTTTAAACAGGGTATGGACATCCATCAAAGCACAAAGGATAGACGAATTTTGTCAGATCTAATTGCAACTGCCCTGGTAGATATGTATGCAAAATGTGGAAGCATAGATAAGGCACATGAAGTGTTTGACAAATGTGGTCTCATCGACTGTAATGCTTGTAGGATATGCACAAAATGGATTTGTTGAAAAGGCTTTAGAAATTTCCAAGCAAATGCAACTGTCAGGTTTAAAGCCAAATTCCGCAACCTTTGCCAGCATCCTCCCTGACCATGCCAAAATGGGAGCTTTGGAAAGATAGAGATGAAGCCAAAATTCCAGAAAATATTATTAAATTGCCATCCTAAAGCTTTGGAGATCAGTTGTAGAAATTAATAGCAAGGGTGATGATCTTCAGCGGGCTGGACTGGAAGTCGGCGAGGCTCATGTGGCATCGTCACTGGTCCACCCATGCTTGGCGCTCCACTCTCGTGGGTCCCTACTAGTTCTTTTTTCTTTGTTTTACCACAACAATATAGGAAACCTAAGCACAATGATACATCTACTTGGGAACGGAGCAAATCTAGTGTCAGGTGACTACTCTTCTTCTCCATGGCTTCCCCTGCAGTCAAGTTCAACTTTTTTTAATTTAATATTTCTTCAATCCTAACCTGACATACCAGTAGTTTATGTTCACCTATTTCATCAGTCCCAGAAAACATAAGTATTCTGCTTTTCAGCCTATATTTTGATTACATATAGACAAACACTGAAACCATAACATCAAAAATCTAAAGATATTATCATCTATCTTTCAACTACATCAGTCAAGAGAAATTACTGCCCTGATTGTTACATTACCAATTCAATTAGATATTGCAGCTAAACTTCCTCAACTAAAGGGATCAAACTGTTAGATTTAGATATTACGTTCTTAAAGTCTATTTGTCTCCTGCCATAGAATACCCATGTATGGTTTCTTAAGACTGAGGAATGTAATATGGGGATAGAGGGGTGCACAGAAAACTTATCCCCACATTCTCAAAATGAAGAGAATGACTGGGGAATATCGCAGGGGCATTGGTGCGGAGCATTTACTTCAGATTCCCACCCACGTCCAGCATGATGGGTGTTGTTGTAACCTTCTTCAGAATGTATTCTCGGCGATTGTAAAATCATTTTCTGGGGAAAAATGGAATCGCCCCTGTTTTATAGAAGTTGGTCAGCAGATTGCAATTCAGTTCAGCATACCATCCCCAAACCGATGGTCAAACAGAGGTGGTTAATAGAAGTCTAGGCAGCTTACTGAGGTGTTTAGTTGGAGACCATCCTCAGCAATGGGATTCGGTGATATCTCAAGCTGAGTTCGCCTATAATTCTAGCATCAATAGATCAACTGGTAAGTCTCCTTTTCAGATTGTATATGGTGTTAATCCTAACCTGGAGTTGTGGACTTAGTTGACTTGTCAATAAGCCCACACCATAAGGAAGAAGCCACAGATTTTTTGAAAAATATTCAAGAAATACATCAGCAAGTTAGGCTTAAACTGCAGTCCATGAATGAGAAATATAAAGAGAAGGTAGATGTACATTGCAGAAGAAAAGTCTTTCAAGAAGGGGAATAGGTCATGGTACATCTACGCAAAGAAAGGTACCCCCAAGGTACCTACAAAAAGTTGAAGCCCAAGAAAATGGACTTGCCTATTAAATCGACTTGCCTGAAGGTTTGGACATTAGCCCTATCTTTAACGTTGCTGACCTATACTCACACTCAGCTGAAAGTTGTGGTGATCAGGTAGAAAATGAGCAAAAGGAAAAGGAGAATGACAATTGGGCCAAGCACCTCCCAAAGAAGAAAAGAGAGCAGATTGAACGTGTGCTAGATACCAAATTTGTGACTACCCCATCCGGGTCTTACAAACTATATTTTGTTAAGTGGGAAGGCCTTCCTCAGAGGCTAATTTGTTGAAGCATAATCAAGCTGATCCAGATTATGAACCCGAAGCAAGAGGACTGGGAATTTCAAACTCTTCAAGACCAGGGGAGGATGATGCGGAGCATTTACTTCAAATTCCCACCCACGTCCAGCACGATGGGTGCAGTTCAGAATTCTAAGGAGACCACATTGTTAATAGCCGTTCATTTTGGTCAATGTTATAGTTGGTTGAGTCAATTTAGGAGTCTTTAGGGAGTTGGAGTACTTTTGGGAGTTGTCGTAGGATGGGGTAGTTAGGGAAAAAAGGAAATAAAGGATGGGGAGAAGAATGTATTCTCAGCGATTGTAAAATCATTTTCTGGGAAAAAATGGAATCGCCCGTCTTATGGTAGTCTCAAAATTTTCTCTGTTTTATGAATTTCTGGAAAGTGTTGCTGTTGTTTGCTTATTGTTGTAGGATTGAATCTGGTGCTACATCAGGCGTTTTGCCAATTTCTTCATGACCGGCTAAAGGGGTATGTCCAGATATTCCCTAAGATGCCTGTCAAAGGGAGAAGCAAGCATAGAAGAAATGACATTTTGATGGCCTCGGCTGTCTTTATGTACAAACTACAAAACCCTGCCCCTAATTACTCAAAAAATTACCTTTTGCAATCATAGATTACAATATGCCTAGTAATGTTTTCATTAATGTGCTTTACAATTAAATTTATTGGTGCCTGGTAATGTTTTCATTTATGTTCCACAGTGTTACAGTTAAATTGGTGCTTGGTAATGTTTTCATTTATGTTCCACAGCGTTTTAGGGACAAGGACACCAGGGTATAGCAGGACACATTTCAGGGACGATAGTCCAACTGAGCACTTTTTGGGGATGGTTACCCATCACTCTCACTCACACACATATATATACTTAAGGCCTTTTGTTGTAAAAAAAACATTTAACAATGAAATCAGAAATTTCTAATGTTTATTGCTGCTATACTCAAATCAGTGAACATGTTACATTGAATAGCAAATTTCATACATTATATGAATGTCTAAAGAATTTTGATGCCATGTATAGCTAAGCTTATCCACTTCTTCTAGACCTTGAATGTCACAAGAATGGCTGTTTGGCATTGTTTTGGGTTCTGATGCGTTGCAGCTTAGGGTTTTATTTTTTTATGCATTTGTTTTATTTCAGATTTTGCTACATCATAATATTTTTTTCCTTCAGTTATGTGTTACTTCATTGGAATTTCACTAGATGTTTCCATTGGGACCTTTCACAATGCACATTTTCCAGGCCTGTTGGTCGTTCTTGCCCACTGTAAGACACTAATATTTAATCAAAAAAATTAAATAAACAGAAGAAATGGTTCTTGTCCTACAAGATTTAATGTGCAGCAGATGTGAAGTTTTCATTTTTGTTTTGAATAGGAAACAAAATCACGTTTCCATTATCCAGTTCTTGAATCACGATATGACTACTAGCAACAAATCACAGGAATTGACATCAGCTGAGAAGATTAATGTTTTAGTGTTTTTGTGCGCATCCACAGCATTGCTTGATAATGCACCATGAAAATCCAAGTGACTTTCAGATGGAAATGAGCATGTTGCAGATGGAAAACAAAGGTTTTATTCATGCACTTGAAAGAAGTCATATGCTTGAGTTTTATTGGGAAGTAAACATGATGGCCTACATAAGGCTCTCAAAATATAGCTTCAATGGTTCTCCTCAGAAAGTATTTCTCTGGGTAAGAGAAAACATGTGAATAGGTTTGCTAATCCTTTTCATCTCTGATTTTGGACTTCATTAATCTGGCAGAAATTTCCTATGGAGAACTGGATGAATCGCAGCAGAATTCACACCTTATGGATTTCAAACAAAGTGCCTTCTTTATATTTGAAGTATGTACTGTCTCCACTGACCTTGAATCAATTCAGCCTCTGTATGTTATTTAAGGTTAGATAATTTAATTGATGTTATGATGATAATACCTAGATGCCTATGTTCTGATCTGATTAGTTGGCTCTTGATAGTTTGCTGGATAATATAAATTCATGACTTCACTGCTACAGTTTTTAGCGTGGTCTGATTGGTAATTTGCTTCTTCTGACTAAACTGTTTAATTTAGGAAATTGCTGAACCTTTTTTAATATGAACAGGCATACCCATGCTATATGAAAGCATTTCCCATACAACCAACTTTTGCAATTGCATGGTCAAATTTGGCTGGCTTGTTTATGGAAGCAGGAGATTATACGAAAGCCCTGGCATATTATAAGGTTAACAGATACACCACGCCTAATATTTCACAGATTACTTGTTGGGATTTCTCTTTTTGAAGAAGTCAATGTTCTTATGGGCAAAAGATGCAGCACAATATTGGAGATTTTTTGTGTTCATGTGTATCTTTCAATGCGGAACAACTTCCTACAACAGTTTGTTTATTGTGATTATGCTCTTCATTGTTGGTTTTTATATGCAGGAAGCAATCAAACTTAAACTGAATTTTGCTGATGCTCGTTTGAATCAAGGGAATGTGCCTAAGGTAAAATGTTTTTGTTCTTTGGAGCTTACTATTCACTTTCAGCTGCAAAATGTTAGATGTTTCTCTTCATTTGTTTTTTATTTGCAATTTCAGGCAATGGGAAGGCCTCAAGTGGCAATTCTGTGCTATAAGCGAGCAGTTCAAATAAGGCCTTGACCATGCAATTGCTTATTGGAAACAGATCTTTAGTAAGGTTGAGTTTAGTGACAGGGAGTTGGTGGATACGGATTGGTTGTGTTGCAGGGAATTTGGCAAGCGAATGTGTTACAAGCAAGCTATAATGCTGGATACAGCATTCTTAGAGGCCTACAACAACTTGGTGTGGCTATAAGGAGGCCGAGTATAAGATTTCTCTAATTCTTACGAGAGCAGACCTATAATGATTCATCATTACAGTTTTCTATGTCTTCAGTAAATAACTGTTTGAGATCAAGCCAGCCTATAATCGGATTATTCAAACTATCAGTGATCTATTTTTCCTGATTAATTGATTTATGACCTAAAATCCAAACTAATCAAAGGATGTGATTCTAATCAATGTATTTCCATGTAAAAGTTTATATACCTCAAAAAATGTGATGTACATCAGCATTTATATCTTCTGTTCCATACTTCTATTCGCAGTCCTCTACTTGGATCAGCTATGAGAAAATTAGATTTGTGATGTACAGAAAATATATAAAACTTGTCAGAAATATCTGTTTTAGAGTTTAATTTAGATAATTTACAAACTGATTCTGATTTTCCTCTTGACATGTGTTCAAGTGGGTATGGAGAAATGATTCTTTTAGTTGAGATGTAAATAACGTTACCATTTAACAACAATTATGTCTTCTACCTGATTAATTCACTACTTGCGAAATACAAATATAACTATACATTGCAACGAATTCTAACATGACTATTCAAAATAAAACAAAAAAGATAATGGAATATGGTGTAATCTTTCGATAACCCAGGTTGGGTTGTGACATTTGACCATGTTGAACTGCATCCAGCAAATTGGTTTTATAATTATAAGTGCAATAATGAAAATTTTATTCTTATTCTTTGAGCTCTAACTCATTGTAGCATTACTGTGATGCCATTTAATTTGCTTTATAGTCCCTTGTACTGTTGCAGGCAAGATACCATATCCACAATGAGGAAAAATCTCAATTCATTTTTTTTAATTCTCATGACATTAACAATACTTTGAAATATATTCTCCAAGCAACTACATCTATAGCTCAGACAGTGGATAAAATTGGAAAAGAGGAAAGAGGTGGAGGTAATTCCATTTGACGAGCAAGAGCTTCTACTTTGCTTCCTTGCAAGAAACAACAAATTATTTTGTGATAATGAAAAAAAAACCCTAAATTGCATATTCACAAATTGTGGGGAAAGAACAATTTCTTTTAAATTATTTTTGAAAGGAACTTAAAATATAATATTAGTAAAATAATAATATATAATACTAATATTATGGTTATATTTATTATTATATATAATATTTAATATCATTGCAACTTAATAAATATAAATTATATTATTATTATTATTAAGAGGGATAAATGCTTTTGACTCATAAAAAATCTAATAGTTTAATTGATTTTCAAAGAGAGAGCAAGAGAGAGGAGGGAAAAGAAAGAGATAGAGGGGGAGACATTTCTATAATATAGAGAGAGGTATATATATAAAGAGAGAAACTCAAAAGATAGAGAATGAAAGAAAGAGAGATTTAGATAGATATATATCTATTGAACTATCTCTACCTCTCTCCCCCTTCTATCTCTCTTATTAACTCCATCTCTCCATCTCTCTGTATTTCTATCTCTATTTCTCTTTGTCTTTCTATCCATATCTTTCTCTACCTCTATCTCTCCATCTCTTTCTCTTTGTCTTTCTATCCATATCTTTCTCTACCTCTATCTCTCCATCTCTCGCTATATCTCTATCATTTTCCCTATCCCTTTCTATCTCTCTATATCACCCTCTATCCATATCTCTTCCTCTCCCCATATTCTCTCTCTCCCTCTCTCTTCTCTATACCTCCCTCCTCTGCCTCTATCTCTCCCTCTCTCCCTCTCTATCCCCCCTCTCTATCTCTCACCATATCTTCCTCCCCTGCTCCCTCCATATCCCCTCTCTCTCTCTCTCTCTCTCTCTCTCTCTCTCTCTCTCTCTCTCTCTCTACGCTATTTCTCTCCTTTCCATCATTATTTATCCTAAATCTACTTCTTTGTGTTATCTATCTATCTTTGTCTCTATCTCCCTCTTCCTCTATGTCTATCTCTAAATCACTCTATCTTGCCATCCTAAATGTCTCTCTCTATCTCTCCCTCTTCCTCTATGTCTGTCTCTCTGCCTCTGCGTCTTTATCTCTCCTCTCCTCTGTCTCTTTCATCTGATTTCTGCTCCTCTTCCTCTCCCTCTCCTCCTATCCCCCTCTCTATCTCTCACCATATCTTCCTCCTGCTCCTCCATATCCCCCTCTCTCTCTCTCTCTCTCTCTCTCTCTCTCTCTCTCTCTATATATATATATATATATATATATATATATATTCATCATTATTTATCTAAATCTACTTCTTTGTGTTTGTCTATATCTTTGTCTCTATCTCCCTCTCTTCCTCTATATCTCTATCTCTAAATCACTCTATCTTGCCATCTAAATATCTCTCTCTATCTCTCCCTCTTCCTCTATATCTCTATCTCTCTACCTCTGTCTTTATCTCTCCCTCTCCCTCTATCTCTTTATCTATTTCTGCTCCTCTTCCTCTCTCGCTCTATCTTCATTTGTACCTCTATTTTCCTCTCTCCCACACTAACTATATAAAACACTCTCTCTCTCTCTCTCTCTCTCTCTCTCTCTCTCTCTCTCTCTCCTTTTATCTCTTCATCTCTCTCTACCCTATATCTCTCCCTCTCTCTACCTCTATATATCACTATCTCTCTATCTTTATCTTTCTATCTCCCCCTCTCTCATTATCTACCTCCCTCTCCCTCTCTATATATTTATATCTTCCATCTCTATCTATCCTTCTCTCTTCTCTCTCTTTATTTCTCCCTTTGCTTCTCTCCATATCCCTCTCCTCCATCTCCATCTCTATATCTATCTTCCTCTCTATCTCTATCTCCTTACCCCCCTCTCACTCTCTCTCTCGCTCTTCTCCTGTCTATCTCTCCCTATTTCTATCCCCTTCTATCTATCTCCCTCTCTCCCTATTGCAAACATAACATGATCTTCTTGATAATAGATCCCTATAAGTGAACACATAGTTAATTTGAAGTTGTCACTTTTCCATTGAGACCTTTATGTCACAAACAACATCATTTGATAAATGGACTGCACAAGTGTATGAGAAAAAAAAAAGACCAAAATTTTCCTTAATTGACCTTCCAAACCTTTTCGGCATACCCATTGCACACCAAGGTGCAATTGCTAGTCAAGTATACATTTGAACTCGACAGGTCTATACAAAATTTGTTAGAAATCAAAAACTCACCAAGCTTTAGAAAAAGTTAATCGAAACCAATCCTGTATAATAGTAGATACAAGCACTCTGGATAAAAGGGTAAGAACGAATTAGACACCGAAACAAGCATCAGATTGAACTCTAACCTAACAGGTTCTGCAAACCTGAGACCTAATGAGTTCCTGAAAAAGAGAATTCTGAACCAGCTAGAGTAGAGGCATCTTTAGGGTTGAAAGGGGAAACATTTTTAGGCAAGAGATCCAATAATCTATGTAGATAGTGAAGCTCTAGTATTGGCAATTAAAGGGTCTGGGCATTATCCTTCAAAAATGTTTTCAGATGAGATTTATCTTTGATTGACAAGTCAATGCAAGGAACAGAAATATAACAGAAATATGTCAGTAACTAAGTGGCTTAATAGATGAGGTTTAGTGGCTTGCCAAAATGATCAAATTTCCTTCTTACGTGTCCTCGACTCACGTGTTAGCTAACAAGGGTATCAAATGCTCAAGTATATGTTGGGAAAATTGATTTTGTTCTAGCCAAAGGCATAGAAAGATTCAACAATAGTAGTGGTCCCAGAAGGTCTACAAAATAAGATATTACTACAAAATTAGATGTTACTACCATTATCACGGAGATTTTATCACACTAATTTAGCATTGTCTGATTGACATAGTGGATGCATTCAACATACGTTTGATATGTCGGATACTTCAATCATATGATTGACGCTAAATAGAATTCTAGAACTTGTGCAACTCATGAGATCAATACCACCAAATCTCAAGTGGCAGTACTCAGTGGAGAACAAAAGGCAATCATCCATATAACATGTGCAGAGGAAAATCATCCTGATTCAAAGAATTGACTACCTTGCATTTTGACAAAGAAATCCAAGGATGTTGGTGTTTCACCTTCTCAAAAAACCTTTATTCAGAGCATTTGCACTTCCTCCCTGTTTTGTGGCCAATATTTCAAGGCGTCCAGTTCACAACCCTCATCCATGGTAGGAGACACGAGAAGCAAATAAATGAAAAAGTTTATGTCTTGCTTGCCTTATAGAACCACGACCAAATATACAGAACATAAACATATTCCTAACAGTGGCAATCTACTGTGATAAAAGAAGCAAGAAAAAAGAATTCATGGAAAAGGATCTTTTATAGAGGAGGATAACAGTCATGACTGTATCTTCCTGAGACCATAAGATGTAGAAAAAATATTTTCAAGGTCACTGAATCTACTAGTTTGAAGTCCAAAATCTGACGGCCTATATGCTTAATAAACACAATAATTGTTTAATAAGTTTCGGTGCTCAAGATCAAGACCTGGTGTCTAATTTAAATCAAAGAGTAAAAATGATAGAAGTGATAAGTTAAAAATATAGGCCACTGGCAAGATAGATCCTTCATCAAGAGCAATGAATAATATCAAAAGTAAACTCATTAACACATAACATGACTTGTTTTGCTTTCCTCCTTGCATTTTTTAAGATGCTAAGTCTCAGTTAATTTTTTACATATATATGTATCACAGTAGATTTAGTCTTCAGTTGAACTGTACCTTTCAATGGGAAAAGTTAGATATTTTGATAAGTCTGTCAAGAACTAGTTAAAATAAAAATGGCTATCCATATATTTATGGATTCAACAAACAGCTAATAAAATGAATATAGAAAATGTTAAAATTTATTGAATTAATTTTGTTTAAATAGAGAAAAGCAAGCAGCCTGCAGTCTGCTAATTCTGGCATTTACTATTTAGCGCTGCAATAGCATCCATCCATACAAGTCCATTCCAAAAAAAGTTAGCTATCAATGCTACTTAAAAGTACGTTTTTATTTTTTACTGTCAAAAAAAATATTTAAACCTTCTTGAACAAGGGCACAATACAAATAAATTCTTCAACATTGACTAATAAAGAATGTAATTAATAATTATACAATTAGTTCAATTAAAATTGATGTCTAAGAACCCAATTTTTTACAATTAAGAAAACTAAAACACAATAGTTCTTTATTTTTCCTTTGTTCATGCAGAAAAACATGTCAAAATCCTTCCAAAAGAAACTCAAATCTAAACTCTCCTTCAATCATGTAAAAGCTTTTGTTTCCAAACAGAAATCATGTAAATTATAGAATACTCAAACTCTCTTGTTTAGGAATAAACTGAAGCCCATTTTCTTTTTTATTTTGTTATAAAATTTGCATCTTTACAGTGTCAATAGATAATAAAAAATCAATTAGAAAAAATATTTTACTTTCCATTAGTTAAAAGAAAATTATTAATAACTAGTTAAGAACAAGGTCTTGCCTATAATTCTCTTGACTGGAACTAATAATAAAAGTGTATTCATAAAACGAAATCTGTTAGCTAATGGAAAAAGAATCAAAAGAGGCGCACACGTGACAACACACACTAAGTCAATGCTTAGTGTGTGTTATTTAAGCCCAACTGCTATGAGAGTCATGCATCACTTTCAAACAACCATCTCATTAATTGAAGAAACACAAAAGAAAAAAGTAGTTCAGATAACTCACTTTGCTAATGTAAACTATTGCATGTCAGAAGACAGCATTATTATAAAAATTAATCAATCTTGATATTTAACACTCTTAAGTAATAGCAATTCATAAAATAGAACTTCAAATATGATCATTACAAAAGAGATGAACATAAATATTATACATTAAAATAAAAGAATCATGTAATAATCAACAAATTAATTATCTAAATAAAAAACAATTACTATTTATTTTAAATAAACAAATTATGTAAAATTGTTACATTAAAAACTGCAAATAAAAATAAATAAATTGATCAAAATTTAATAACCAATTTCAAATATTTAATATAACTTTTTCAAATCAGTCAAAATATCCCCAGTATATAGTGATACTTTCACCACCAAAATAATGTAGATTTAGAAAGCGCGAGACAATTAACAATAACAGAAAACAGAGATCTTTGTACACAAACACACTTATTTCTCAAATCTAATAAAATTTCTTAGATCTAATAAATTCAATTACATCTGACCTCTTTTATAGAGGTTTTCCATTCCATTATAATTTCTTCTACATGCTATCATGTATATTACATTCAGATTAGAAACTCATATTAACATGCACTTAACATGCACTTACAACATGCACTTACAAGACAGTTATTAAAACTAATTGTTTATTATAACTGTACATAACATACTGAATGATCAACATCACTTCCCAACAAATAACAGATAGAAAATGTCATTATCCCAATTTTCTTAAGAATGGATGAAAATTGAGCTTCGGTTCGAATGACATCATCTTCCGTATAAAAGATTTTTTACAGGGAGAAAGGCATTGCCAAAAGCCTGTCTTTAAATTATATGCGAACACATGCTCAAATAAAGTGCTGAAGCACAGGTAATCTCCCACACAAACACAACACTGATGCCACCAACGTGTATCATAATATACAGGAAAATTCTCTGGAGGGATTCTTGCAAATTCTTTCCACTTCCAAAGCAATTTATCTTCATCGTCCTGAAACAACTCCCAAATAATAATACCCACCCGGTATGATTGTGAGAGGTCATAAAAGGCCTCCACCACTAGAACGGACGAACCATATGCAGCCATACATATAAAAAGATCGAAGCGTAACGGAGCTACTGTAACAGGCTTAATGAAACCGTCTTGGATATTGTAACCCACGATAATGGCCGTAGTCTCCGGCAACGTTCCCCTCCAGAAAAGAACGCCATTGCACTCAACCATTTCATACCTTATAATATTACACCCAGTTTCCCCTGCAAATTGAAGCTTAATCCTCCATGAATCTTGAAAATAGTGGTAGATTCGGAACGAAAAATTTTCAGAGATCGAACACGCTACCAAATAGGGCTCTCCGTTTGTTGCCTGTACAAGATGGAGAAATTTGTAAGTCACACCTATATCTATTTCTGCATAAGATCTCGTAAGGGGATTGCAAACAAATAATCCTGGGGTTTCTCGAGAGAGCAGCAACCCCTGCACTGTTGTTGCTATATATTTCATATTGCGTCCCCGAGGATTTGGGAGAAAAGACAGAGAAAGTGTCCTCCATTTTCGGGTGGAAAAGCAGTACGCCATACAGCACCAGCTTCCATCCTTTTCTTCACCGCGGATAAGAAGCCATGGTTTTTCGGCGGGCAATGAAGACAGAAAGCTTTCCGAGGACAATATAGAATTCCATTCCTTACAGACTATGCGACAGCTGGAGATTTGTTTAATTGAAAGCTTAGCAAATATCAGTTTTTTCATATCCAGAGGAAGCTCAGATATTCCACGCTGCTCTCCATCTCTTTCAACTGCTGCAATCGATTCTCTCTCCATTTCTTTCCCTGACTAATTGCATGTATTCTTCGAACCTTGGATTAAGCGTGCTTTTATTTCATTCTTAGGGTTCATCCTGACTCCTTTTTATAGGAGTTTGACATGCAGTACTTTGCTTAATCACCGCGTCGTTTAGAGGCCGTGCATTGGGTTAAGAGCAGCCGACGTGGAGAAAATATAAATTAAAATAATTAAGATATAAACTATCTTAAATGCATTCATCGAAGAAGATCAATGCATGGACGTTTAAATTTGGTGTCTCTTCAAGATTTTATTATTAACTTTTTATAATAATTTGCATGGTAAGTATATAATTGGATTTAAATGTTTTAAATCGGTATTATTAAATTTGATGTGATAAATATGTTTGATTAAAGGTGTCTAAAATATATTTTTTATTTCAAATCTATGAAAAGTAATTGTAGCACTCAATTATTTAAATTATTTGTAATAATATTAAATATGTATTCTCTTAATATTTTCTATACAAACATTAGAAATCACTTATTTTGTTCATCTAAATATAAAAATACACAACTAAGAAATTAAACAACTTACCACTATAAAATAAATACTTTTAACCCAATCAAATTATTTTGAAAAAATGTAAGATTATATAATAGAGAACCCAAACCTAATTCAATCTTTCTCATTTTTAAAACATCTAATTCTAAACAGTCCCAAATACTTTAAAATGACTACATTTTCAAGGCTATACTTAAACATGTTATTGTCTATCCAACATTCTGAACGACCATATATTTATTAATTAATCAAAGTTCAGAATGTTGGACAAACAATGCCATTAAACATCATTCAAATGAACAATCAAAGGAAAATTTGAGACAATAGAAATAAATTAAATATTTACTATATATTAGGGTAGATAAAGCATAAATTTTACTTTTGATTGTTTGACCATTAAACTTGATGATGTTTAAGAATTGCACATTTTTAGTCACCTTTATATGTAGGAAGACATAAAGTACTAACCTTTCAAGGTTGTTCCTGATCCTTCAAAGTCACCTATTGGAGGTGTATCTTCACTCAATTTGAATATCTTGCAACTATTAGATCTAATGGTTTGATGGATGTCCATATCCTATTATAAAGATCATATATTCAGATGACTAGTGGAGATGTGATAAATTTGCTCAACACTACAAACCTTATTTGAATGTGCTTTGTAAGGAAGATATGATTGTATGTTGTTTTATTGAACAACACGGGTAGGGAAAACTACATTATGCTTGGTTCTTGAAATTAGAATAGATTGATTTTCAACACTATTATTAAACATGTCATTTCCTATCTAGCATTATACATGCACTTTTGATTATATTTATTAATTAATTAAAATTCAATGTGTTGGATAGACAATCTTCAAATATAAAAATGATCTAAATATTTACCAAATTTTGTGTCGATGACACGGAATTAATTTTGATTGTTTGACAATTGAATGAGATGATATTCATACTTGTGACTTCTTGAACTCTCATGAAAAGCCTTAGCATTGTTTAGAGACTCTTTTATGAATACTCAAGCTCTTAAAGTGTTTACAACATTAACTAGGGCTTGAAGACTTCTTATACACATCATAACAAAGGCACAATACTTGGTAAACCCTAATCTTCTTAACCAACAAATCAAAAATATTAAAATTTTAATGGCATCTGCAATCAAAGTATAAAATGGTAAATGATTGTGTGAAAAAAGAGACAACTCTTATTCAAAAAAATCATTCTACAATTTTTTAATGCATGAAACCCTCTAAACAGACTTTACACAAAGCTAGAAGAGGATACATGGTAATGTAAATAGAACCACATAGGTATCAATGTGGGTGAGACTTAACCAACTCCTAGAACCTCTCCATTCTCCTTGAAACATGTCATATCTTCTACTTGGTCTCTATGGTGTGGGTGAAAGATAAATGGGCTCCTTGAAAAACTCCAATGCTATTGCAATGTGGGTGAGACCAAAGCAACAAGTCCTACTTCCATGCTAAACTAAGGACACCTTCAATGAAAATAAATAAATAACCTAGGATTTTTCATGCAACGTGTCATGTCAAGTTCTTAAACTTTAAAAAGGAGGAAATATTTTCCTTTCTTGGTGTGGAGACTTGGTGAAATTTGAAAATTATTTTCACTTATGAGAGCTTAAGACCTATTTTACAAATAATGTGTACTCTTTATGACATGAACCTGGGACTCTAAAGACTTCTAAACAAAATAATGACTTTGTAGCACTACTTAGACCAAGATGAGGCCAAAAATATTATCAGTAACAACCTGTGTAAATAGTTCCTAAAGTCAAACTAGTTCTAGTAAGATACCTTTTTACACCAATATCCCCCTTAAGTGCAACTTAGGGAGAATGATAAAATATGAAAATATGTAAGGATGTTTCCTAAAAAGAAGACCATGTTAGGTACCCATATACACAAAACATATCTCACAAATAGAGATAAGGGGAAAACCTCATGGGAAAAAAATCCTCTTCAAAAGAGAGAAAAACATGAAAAGGTGAAGGAAGGAAGGGAGGAAGGAATAATAACTCAATATGGCCCCTAAAGGACTAGTTCCATCAAATATATTATATATATCCCCTTATAAGAGAGAAAACATGTGAAGGACTAAGAAGCCTCTAAATACTATCCTAAAAGAGTAGGAACATGAATATGAACATGATAAACACCACTAAAGCATAAAGAAGCCAGAAAAAACTATAAAAATGGTTGTTATAGTGTTGAAACTAAAGAAACCCCTCTAAAATTAGGATGAATATCAAGACAAAAAAATAAAATTCAACATGAGTGACCCTGATGATACTTCTCAAACAATGATTAGATGGCTAATGAAGGAAATAATCTGATAAAATTGAAGATACAAATGGTACTTCAATCTACAAGAGTGACCCCAACAACACTACTCAACTAATGAATAGATGATTCTAACAAGTCAAAAATAAAAATGCTAATAGTCTCAAGAATATTGATCAATTGAGGATGGAAGATTGCCTCCATAAATAGAAATGCAAGAGTATTTCTATGGTATGTTTTTAATCTCACTAAAATACATGGTTAACTAGTTGTTGCATCTACCTATTATATAGGAACAAAAAATAGAAACATGTATCTCACTCCAAAATGAAACCAAGGAAGCATTAGCACTAATAGTATGATACATAAACTTTATTAAAATATATTTACACTATGTGGCACTTTCTCTCAATGTATTTATAAATCAAGTGTATTCAATAGATGTTTACAATGTATAAGAACTAACCACATGTTAAAAATATAATTATACTAAAATATGGGAGGAAATGGAAGGAACCACTATATATTAAATGGAAAACATACAATTTTTTAAAAAATTGTACCAAGATTTTTTTGTACTATGCAAAAGTTATGGCCCTTCAAAGTGTCGAAACTGAGAATTACACAACTAGATTAGAAAAACTATAAGTCCAAATTGAAAATCACCTACACCATCATAAATAATGTGAAATTCTACCTTATTTCAAAAAAATGTTGAAAAAGGAGCATGCATTTGCAAGAATGAAACCTCTAAATATGGACTTCAAAAACTAAACTAACAATTATGAAAGTGGAGAAACTATAGGGTGTGTGCTAATTTCATCATGATGTCACCATAAAATTTGGAAAAAATATCACCAAATCTAGAGGTCCACCATACATGGAGGTATAACTAGACAAAAAAATACCTTTGATAAATTTGTTGATGTTGTACTAGTAATTTGCAATATATATATACACTAAAAAATAATTAAAAAAAATTATCTTAAAAAAATGGGAGGGGGTTTAAACCCCCCTCCACCCCTCATAAATGGGGTGCTACCCAAGGTACGACCACCCTACCACCACAATATAGGGTGATATGATATTACTTTTATATGTGTAAAAAGTGGATAATTTTAATATATCAAAGCTAGTTTTATATGGCAATGGATTTACTAGTTTTGGTATTTAAGTTTAAATAGTATAACATTTATCTATAAGTTAGATACAAATACATAAAATATTTATTTATTAATGTTAACTAGCTTGAGACTTAAACACATTAAGAACACCATTATTAATATATAAATTGGCATCCAATAAGATGAATATAATTATAAAGGAAAAAATAACATCTTTAAATAATTTAATTAATTCAAAACTCTCATTTTTTATAATTATAAATATCTTTGAACAATAATAAGTTTATTACTTATCTAATTCATAGAAATTGGAAAGGGAAATCTCACTCTAGCAAGATTTTAGTTGTATTGGCCCTCATAGCTATGACACACTTCAGAGAACCTA
>VDFB02362277.1:0-48168 GCA_007258455.2 Sequoia sempervirens
AAGGTTTTAAATATTTTGTCTTATATATTCATTTTGGAATGTTCCTTCGATCGTGTGACATATAGGAATTGCGATTAAATCCACAATAGACAATGCAGTGTCTTTTTCTATTTTCACTCATGTAGTCTTTTTATGTTGTTTACAGGATTGCGGTTATGGTGTTACAAAGCTATAGGCTGTCTAACAAGACTTTGCAACTTGTTGAAATGCGCCGATGTGGTATAATATCAAACTCTGCCTTTATATTAAGTTTTTACTTCATGATCTAAATAAGTTTCATTTTTATTTTGTGCTATGCATGTGCCCTTTTTAGATCTTTCATAATACAGTTTATATGACCTGTCTCAATTGCAATAGTGATTCTTTCAAGTGTAATTTTGATCTTGTGTGGCTTTTGGAAATTTATTGTCAGGTCTTTTTGCTTATGCAGTCATGGTTATGGAAATTCTATTGTTGTTGCTTCTTTAGAAGCTGGGAAACTGCTTCTCAGGAAGGTAGATAGAATCACAAGCATCAAAATCCTATTTGCTTGAAGTGATTTTTGACATTCCTAGCTACATCTGTTGACTGCCTTGTAACAATAAGCTATTGCTTCTAGTATTAAGGCACCTACCAATCTTAATAGTAAATAAAATCCATGCAATCATGTATGAAAATTTCCAATTAGGCAATGCAACTACTATTAACATTGCTACTTATCTTCCAGACATATTTATAGTGATTTCTTGAACATGTGCATATTGCCCATGGATGAAGGCATGAACAAGTCATTACGTATATCTTGAATAGGTGGATATGTTTCAATAGCTATTGTTGTTTCATTGATGTACAATTAACTTGAATTGAATGAAGACTTTACGAAAAACTAGGTAGGACTATGTTTTTGTAGAATAATTCCATGAAAGATAAGATAAATTTAAGTGCTATTTTTGTTATCCCCATTTATTTGTTGTTTGTTACTATTGATTGTTTACGTGGCTTAATGTTTCTAAGACAATTCCTCAATTCATATAAACAAACTACTATATTTCCAATGGGAAAAATTCTCATTCTCATCTAATTGATTGAATTGTAGTTGACGTCCAACCTGAGCAAATGAACAAACAATGCAAATCCCACTTTGCTCGACAGATTTAAAACTTCATGCCATAACACACTAATAATGGCTGCACTTTAGCTTCCTCACAATAAATGAGAAGATGCAAATGTACTACTTAAGACGTCAAGCATCCCCAACAAGAGTCTTGCCAAGGCACGACAATATCAACAAACTCATGAAATATTTCCTGGTAAATGTAAATGTATGGCTCAAGAAACCACGCGTCCCCAATAAGAGTCCATGGAAAGACATGACTATACAAAGAAATTCATGCAATGTTTACAGTAGCAAAGCCCACTACAATAATTATTATTATTCAAAAAATTTAGAAATTTCCAAAACCATGAGGAAAATTGCAGTCGCCGATCAGAAAATTTGAAAAGATGAAAAAAAATCACTTTTTCTAAATATTCCCCACAAGATCATATAAACTATAGCTTTATTTTGCTAGCACCATTCCCAAAGCATCTACGATTTTGGTATTGAAAAAAGAAGTGTTTGCAAGTTCCTACATCTTTTATAGTGTCATTTTATAGTTTTTTGCATCTCTAAATTTTATGGTTAATTTCTAGTGTGTGCACTCATGCACTGCAATTGCACTTGAACTTATTAAATGAAAATGAAAATTAGGTGTAAGTAAATGGAAAATGTCTGGATATAAAATAATTCAATCCATTTCTGTTGAAAGGGTTTATATCTATTCTATATGGGGAGTGAAAAATGAAGCCTTCACAAGCTTGTATGTCTTTTACAGTGTCATTTTATAGTGGTTTGCATATTTTCATTTTATGGGTCAATGTTTATTGTTTGTTGTTATTTGCATTTTGTGTGTTTATGTCTATTCTTCGCTATTCTTTATGGGTTTGTGTTTGTTGCTGAGTAATAGCCAATAGTTAATAAATTCAAACACACTTGCAATGCATGATTAAACACAGTAGAAGTTAACCATAAAATGCAAAGTTACAAAAAACAATAAAACAACATTGTAAATGATATAGGAACTTACAAAGGCCACCTTTCTCACTTTCAATCTGAGCAAACTGGCACGCAAATGAAAAAAATAAAAGTGTAAAAGATAGAGTAACTTACAAAGACCACCTTCTTTGCTTCCAGCACAATAGATGAAAACCCTCGCAACAGACACAAACTTCAGCCTCATCAAACAACTGAGCAAATGAACAAACAACATGAATAACAGTTTGCTCGATAGACTTAAACCTTCACACCATACCCCACTAATGACGGCTACACTTTAGTCTCCTCACAATAAATGAGAAGACACAAATAGTAAATGCAAATTTACTAGTCAAGATGCCACACGTCCCCACCAAGAGTCCATTGCAAGACACGACTATACAAATAGACTCATGAAATATTTCCAATAGAAAATCTCCCTACAATAATTATTATTATTAAAAAAAATAGAAAATGCCAAAACCACGAGGAAAATTACACTTGTCAATCTATTGGGTGAAAATTAGAATTCTTCGTATTTGAAGTATTTCATGGGCTTGAAGTTTATATTCTCTCAAGCAAAGTGTTATTTGCGTTGTTTTCCCATTTTTTGAGGTTGTTTGCTCAACAGTCTTGAACCCTAGTGGAGGGAACGATTAATGCTAGTTGCAACTCAACAAGAGAGACTAGGCAATAAAAACAGTCAAGTATAGTGAAGAATAGACATTAACACACAAAATGCACACAACAACAAACAATACACATTAAGCCATACAATGGAAGGATGTAAAAAAGTTATAGAACAATGTTGTAAAAGACATACAAACTTAGCAGACCCAAAAACCTGAGACCATTATGCATTGATAGCTACTGCACTTGAATCTATTCAGAATAAATGAAAAAACAAATCCTAGTAAATGCAAAATGCAGAGCACACACATATATAGAGACACACATATATACATATATATACATTTATATATGTATATATAGAAATATATACAAACATATATATCTACACACACACATATATACACAAATACAAAAACAAGTGTGGATTCATGGTACTATAAAGAAATTTGTTGGGACACATTGTCTATAAGGCCAAATTGAAGATGGACCCGGACAAGATAAAGGTCATCGTACAAATGGAGACCCCATAGAACATCACCGGAGTGAAATCCTTCCTTAGACACGTGGGGTATTACCGGAGATTCATCAAGAATTTTGCACAAATTTCCTACCCACTTGACATACTCAGGAGGAAAGGACAGTCATTCGTGTCGGAAGATGAGCAAAAGAAGGCATTCAATGAGTTGAAGGTATGATTGATCAGTTCACCAATATTGGTGTACCTTGACTGGAACAAAGAGTTTCACGTACACGTTGATGCCTCAAATTATGCAATCGAGGCGACATTGGCACAAGTGGGGATACAAGGAATAGATCATCCAGTATTCTTCACTGGTCATCTATTATCAAAGGCAAAAAAGAATTACAGTACGACAAAAAAAGACGCCCTCGAAATGGTGTACGCAGTGCAAAAATTTAGACACTACCTCTTGGAGACACCGTACACACTCTACGTGGACCACCAAGCCTTGATGTACTTGGTGAACAAACCTATAATACAAGGGAGAGTAAGTCGATGGTTGCTGTTACTACAATAATTCACATTTACAATCATCGTATGTTTAGGAAAAAGCCATGTGATTGCCGACCAGCTGTCAAGAATCCGATCTGGAAAACCCGCTAAGGGTGGAATAAACAAAGACTTTCTGGAAGCTCACTTGTTCCAGATTGCAACACTCCCTCTGTGGTATGAGAAGATTGGTGAGTACCTGTCAACATCGACATTTTCGAAGGATATGCCTCCAATCGAACAAAGGAAGCTCGTACTAAAAAGCACAACCTTCCAGCTTATCAACAAGCTACTATATAAGATGGGGTTAGATCAAATATTAAGGCGATGTGTGATGAAGAGATTTTGGGCGTACTAAAAGAGGCACATGAAGGCCTAGCCGGAGGACACATGGGACCCAGTGGCACATGAAGGCCTAGCCGGAGGACACATGGGACCCAGTGGCACAACAAGGAAAGTTCTTTTGGCAGGATTATGGTGGCCGACGGTACATACAAACACCCAAGAGTGGGTGAGAGGCTGTGACATGTGCTAGAGAGTGGGGAAGCCTCTCAAGCGAGACTATATGCCACTATTTTCGTCCCAACCCCAAGAGTTTTTCAGACATTGAGGACTAGACTTCATTGGGCCGTTGAAAGTGAGCTAGTTGCATTAATGTCGGTACATAGTCGTGGCTACTAAGTACTTGGCGAAGTGGGCCGAGGCTCAAGCATTAGCAAACAACACCACACATAGTACGGCGAGATTAATCTATGAACATATAGTGACATGGTACAACATTCCAATCCAAATCACTAGTAACCAAGGAGGGCACTTTGTCAACCATGTCATAAAGTTTTTGACGACAAAGTTCTAGATATTCCACAACCTGTCAAGTTTGTACTACTCGAGAGCCAATAATCAAGCAGAGTCTACAAACAAAGTACTAGTGTCCATCATTCACAAGTCGTGCAACATGAAAGATGCTAACTGGGAGGAGAGATTACTAGTCATACTATGGGCATATTGTACGACGTACAAGGTCACAACAGGGCACACACCATTCCAGTTGATGTACAATAAGAAGCAATAGTGCTAGTGGAGTACATGATACCGAGCCTAAGGATAGCAGTCAAGAACAAACTGGATGACATGGAGATCCTTTAGGAGCGGTTATTCCAACTCAACAAGATTGACGAATGAAGAGTGATGGCACAATGGGCAACGAAAGTGATGCAGAAGAGGAGAAAATTCTGGCACAATAAACATCTTTGTTGCATGAATTTCCAACAAGGTTAGTTAGTTTTGAAGTATAACAGTCATAACGAAATTAAGCCCGAGAAGTTCAAAGTTCATTGGTTAGGACCTTTTAAAATCAGAGAATTCTGTAATACTGATAACGGAGCAGTAAAGTTGGAAAATTTAGACGAAACACTGCTACCAAATGCCATCAATGGGCCAAAGCTCAAACCATACAAGGAAAGAAGGGAAGAACTAGTGCAAATCAACATGCTTGAATATGCAACAAAGGAAGATTGGTCTGTACAAAGGGAGGAAGCCATGGAAGAACAAGACTAGGGTATAGGCGGCAACCAATATGTTGCAGAGGAAGACTGGACTGCACCTGTGGGAGAAAATCTCATGGAGGAAAGACTTGCAAGAAAAAGAGAAGGCATTGCAGTGCCTTGAGTACACAAGCATTTGACAAACGCTTTGTTCAGAACACCCGCTCTCTGGCAATGGGTGTGGGGACACTGGAAATACCAATTCCCATATGAAGACACAAGGAGGGGATACTTAGCCAAAGAGTTAGACAAGGAATCCCAGAGAGATAAGGAAGAGTAGGTTGCAAAAGAGAGGGAATGGGAACAAAGTGAAAGTGACGAAGAAGAATGGTGGAATGATGAGGACTAGAATGCATATGCATAAAAGGTTGGGTTGTGCCTCAAGACAATAATAATGACTGAAGACACCTTTATTTCTCATGTTGATGGGTACAACAATGACTTAATGAAGTACATGAAGGAAAATAATATGAAGACATCAAAGGTGGTGATGATAGACGGACCATGGTGAGTTGTGCCCAACCCAGCCAAGCCATCGATGATGGATGGAGAAAAGGTTACATGGTACCAACAATACAACATATGGTACATCGATGGGAACTTTAAAGATATAGAAGCCACCCCTTTGGTAGATAAATGGTTTGATTTGAAATTTATGGGTACTTGTGAAGAGGAATGCTATAAACGACCTCCATTTATGTGCTAATGGCATTATGCCTCAGAATTGAGAGTTTGAAAAGGCGATGAAATTAGAGGTTTGAAGATAAAAAATGAAGGGGAGGAGAGAGAAAATCAATATTATAAAAAACAAAAATTCAAGAGAAAGGAGTTAAAAAACAAAAAAAATAGAATGAAGGAGTTGCAAACTAGAAAAAAGGGAAAATTGAGAAAAATGAGAAAAATAAAAAGGAGAAATTCAAAAATTCAAAAAATAAAAAAGGAAGGAAAGATAATAAAAAATTAGAAAAAGAAAATGCGAGGAGAAAAAAGTATAAGTGAAGAGAGAGAAAAAATAAAGAAGTGAGAAAGGAGGTATTAAAAAATAAGGTGGTAAATATTAAAGCGAGAAATATTAAAGTCCATATATTAAACAAAAAAGGGACCATACGGCAAAAAAAGATACATAGATGGCCAATGTACAATAACTCTTAGCCAAGAAGGACAATCACATACAAGGGAAGGACAAGGAGTTGGAAAGTACGAGATATGAGCTGGAGAGGGCGAAGGGAAAATTGGCCAAGGCAGTGCAGATGGTGAAGCTCACACGAGAGAAGCAATTGGAAGCTAACTAGAAGCCGCAACACCTCCAACAGCAACAGTCCGCCATAACAACCCCGACGTCATTTGTACATCCAATAGCACCTTCTCACCCTCCCTCTTCTTGATTTCCCTTTCTATTCCCGTTTTTGTTTTCAGTCATCTAGAAGACCACTACTTTTGGGGGGATGATGTAGTCGGCCGAAAGCATAATTAGTCAGCCAGATTTTATTAGTAAATAAGACTATAGTTAGTTCATAAATATTTCATATACTTTTGTACATGTTTTAGGAAGATTAATTCTCCAACTAGTGATTAGTTGCAATGAAGCATCACGACGGTTGGTTTCTCAACCACTGCTAGTGGCTATATGTACGTGAGTCAATATAGTCGAGAGACATTATGTTAGTGACTATGAAATTGTGCTACATGTTGTTACATTTTGATGTTATATTCTAGTACATGCAATTGTAATTGGTTACAATGAATCAATAAATGAAGTACCATTATTTTGTGCAACATGCGTCCATGAATATTCTGTACTTGTTATATGTTCTATGAATTTCCGTTTACTCTCATAGTACATTGAAGGTATCCCAGTGAGTAAACAAAGAGAAGTTGATTTCCAAATAGGGTTCGCATTACAATTAAACAAAATCCAAAACACCCTATAGACTTGGCAATCCAAAAAATAAGAAATTGAGAAACAACTCAAGAAACTCTTTGAAAAGATTATGTTCAAAGCACCCTTTAGTGCTCCAACATTCTTGCAAAAAAGAAAGATGACACTATCAAAATGTGTAAAGATCACAAATCCCTTGAGAAAATCATAACAAGAGACAATCATCTACTTCCAAGAATAGATAATTTCTTAGACACCTTCACAGGAGTGACAATATTTTTTTAAATTGATCTCCTAAATAAATAACACTACTAATCAACAATCAATGAAATGGGATACTTGAAAATAAAAATCATTGAAAGAGATGGGCACAACAAATTCTTAGTTATGCCCCCTTTACTAAATATGCATACAAATGAACGAAGGAACACACAAATCATGATATGTTGCATAACAACACTACTAAGTGATTGAATGCATTACAAGGAGTCCTTATTATAAAGGTGCTAGATATTCATCAAATTCCATTTGCTAAGCATTTAGATAGAAATTGTAATGGCCAATAATTTTATAAAATTATCAAAAATTGCTACAAAGAAAAAAAATTGTTCAAACTATTTGTCCAAAGAGAGGAAAACAATATATTGCCCACAAAAGCAAACAATGTCACCTCCAAGAATACGAGAAAATATGAATTCTATCCATATTTTTGAAAGAGTTGGCCTAGAATTCTTAAGAGAGCTCTTATGTATTCATAGTTTAGAACCTAAATTTATCACAACTAGATGGAACTCAAGATTCAAGAGTAAGGAAAAATCCTATTAGTGTATTTTCAAATGCTAAGAGTCAAAAAATTCACCCCACCTTTTTCAGCTGCTATGTGCTACAACTTTCCATACTCCAAGGGTTGTGCTAAAGAAAATTGTGGACAAAAGAAAAGAGGTTAAGAATAAGAAATAACTCAGAAAGCTTTTATTCCATGACCACCATAGCTATCTTATATATGGAACAACAAAATGCAAAAAAGATAGAAAACTCGATAAGTTGTATCCAGGTCACAAGCTCTATGAGTCAACTCCCATCAGATTGGAATCCTATTTGTCTCCTGAAATATGTTGCAACTTAAGTTTAGATGCATACTTTGTTTAAGTAGTAGGATGGCTTAGCTTTGATGCTGCTTATCATTTATGTTCAAAATATCTAAGGTCATGCATACAAGCAACTCCCAAAGGACCTTCAAAATTTCAGCTGATATGGCTGCATAGTGTCGTATCTCTTGTCTTTTCCTTTTATCTAAGATTCTAACCTTGGAGCTCTCAAAGGTGGAGCAATCAAGAAGACTTTCTTACTTTGTCCTATAACCTTGTTGGAGACCTGTGTAGCTGGAAAAGTCCACCCATAGAGCTAAAAGGAGACGTTCCTAGGAACCATGCAAGCTGATAATCATTCATTACTTTAATTATTTGGACCATCTCTGCTATACTTGATGACATATAACTAGTAGAATTCCACAATATGGATAGGAATGTCTACTATAATAAAGATTTAAAGTTCTTCTTCTCCCTTTTTGAGAACAAATACCTGATTACTAGACAAAATAGTGTGAGTGCTACATATTTTGAACGAACATAGTTACATGGAAAATCTTGCACTACAAAGGCTAGAAAAGATAAATTTTTGGAAAAGGCGCCTGCTTAGATGGTGGGCATGCAGTAAGCAAGCCATTTTTTATCAGCATAGCTTGATCTCTTCAAAAAAAATTCAACTCCCCAAGCAAGAGGGAAGAACAATCCTTCATTAAGGTTTATGTTCCATCCTTTCATCAACAAAAATTGTGTAGCAGATAGCCTTGTCTTACACCACAACCCTTCATGACTACCTTTCATAATCTAGTGTAAATGCTATTCCCTTCTTATTTTAAAGGATGAAAATTTAACTTCTTTCTGTGTAGATACTTAAACAACACTCATGAAATTCCAAGTTGCATAAGCAACCTCATAAAACTGCTAAAACCCACATACCCACCTTAGAATGTAATAAAAAAGGTACAACAAGGTATGATGCATAATTACCCGGGGTACTCAACAGCAAAAAATGAGCTAGACTCCTAACATATACAGTCTTAAACATGCAGCCGAATAAAATACATGAAAATGCTAACACCCACATATTCCTGATATAATACAAAGCTAAATAATGATAAACATATACAATCCTAGACATGCAACTTGCATGCATTCATAAAAACACTCACACTCACATATTCCTGGCACTGATGCAGAGCTAAATAGAATAATAATTACCTTTAAAGTTATTGCATATATAACTCAGAGAAAAACAAGGTATCTAACAACAAAGCGAATAGATACTAGAGAAAAAGGATAAATTAGAAAATTGCAAAGAAAATTGACCTAAAAATCTTTGTAGACGGAGGTTCAGAGCATTAGAGGTGCCCAAATACTCTTCTTAGAAATTGGCTATCCCAACACAAACTGAATTTCAAGACTTCGACCAACTATAATAAATTACACCCAAAAATCTCAAAAAAGAAACCGAAATAGTACGAATTTGGAAATGGTTGTACCTTTTGGAAAACCTAACCAAATTGGATCCTTTTGCTTTATCAAACAAAGAGTTTCTCAAGAAACTCTAAAATGATTCTTTAGTCCTACAAAAGCACTTCCACCTGGAATGTCTAACAGGGTACAATTGAATATATTGATTTGAATATCAGATTGGAATATACCAAAAACCATGAAATGAACTATGGAAGGACACATCCATCGATTTGATAGGAGTTAAAAGATATTTAAGTATCCTTGGAAGCAATTAATAGGGGTAAAAATTACAATTGGCAAGTTTCACATTGAATTCAAGAAGCGGGTATGTTTCGATAGAACTCAAAGAACGTGTGCTTAGGTAAGGGATGGCATGTAATAGGTGGTTTATATCAGCTTATAATGTGGGTATGTTGAAATGCATTAACCAAAAATAAGAATAGGGGAAGGATCTAGTGGCATTTTTAGTTAATTTTGCGCATCTTAAGTTTTTAAATTGTGCATCGGATTGACATGATTCTTTTGGGTTTTTTTTGAATGCGAGTTAATAGGTTATAGCTATTTATTTGGTTTTTGGAGGTTTTCAATGAATGCGAGAGGGTTCACTAGGCATAGGAGGGTCAAAAAAGTGACCATTTAGACTTGACGTCCAAAACGTGCCCTCTAATGACCCAATTACTGTTTGCTTTCAACACCAATTAATTTTAAAAAGTAAACAATTACTAATCATATTAAGATGCAATCACATTTATATATATATATATAATAACTGCTCACTTTCGAATGTATAAAATTTATTATATAATGTTTGAAGTTCACGTTAGCGATATTGAATGTTTGTAACACTGTGTGCACCATTAGCCATGTCCCGAACTCCAGCCTTTGTATGACCCGATTAACTTCCATATCAAGTCTGCCACTATTATTTGTTCCCACATTTTTTGTGTTTACCACCCTCCATTGTGTGGTACTCGTTGTGGTCTCCATATTGATCACGCTTCCAACAGTTTTTACCAGCATAGATAAACCGTCCACAGTTTCAAGTAACATAAAATTATCATTTCTCCTTTCATAATGCAGACAATGGTACTCATGAGTCCAGATATTGGGCATTTTTCTTGAATCATGAAGGGTTTCCTAGCTGTTTGATTATGAGATATTTTGAAACACCTTTTTGACTGATTTCATCATTTTTTACCATGTCGATTGTTGTCTCTATCATGTGATACTCTCCATGGTTTGAGGTA
This sequence comes from Sequoia sempervirens, assembly GCA_007258455.2. NCBI lineage: Eukaryota > Viridiplantae > Streptophyta > Pinopsida > Cupressales > Cupressaceae > Sequoia > Sequoia sempervirens. Next base: position 10,924 of record VDFB02362277.1, read on the forward strand.
ACGTCAACCTATCATTTATCCTTTCATTTTGCACAAAACTGTACTTGTGAATCTATTATGTATGAGTACTCTTGTCTTTGTTGCATCATTGTGTAAACTGTCTAGGGTTTCATTATCACGAACCCATTGACTTAATATGATGAAATACTTTGCCAAGTTGTATATTCTGCATACATTACTCTTTTTTGGTTATATTTTAAAAACCCCATCTATAATCATGATTTTGTCTTATTAAGGGATTATTTCACATGCTATTTTGATCGATATCTTTGATTTTCATGAAACCCTAAACTTGTATGGGCTTTTTTCTGAAAACACTTGCTTTTTTGGGCATATATCTGAAAATCCACGTCTGTATTCATGAGATGTTTATTTACAATTTTTAAAATGAGGGTTTTTTTCAATATGGTGGGTTAAATATTACAAACCCCCTATACAAATTTAGGAAAATTTGTATTTAATTAATGGCTTGTCAGTTAATTCATAAAATCCCTCTTTATATTCAAGAAACTATGTACATATTTGTGAAGTTCGCTTAATTGGGTTTTGTTGATGGGTGTTTTTGCACTTTCTCAACATAGGCAACACACAAGTGTACTACCTATCTTGAAAGATAGTTCCTACAAGCAAGTTGCAGAAAATATCCCAAGGTCTCGCAGGTGTCAGGTCATGACTTGCAAAAACAACTCAATTGGTTGATGTGATTTGTTGGTAATCACAAAGGGCGTTTATGGTTCACTAAGTTTGAAGGGAATTGGATCTTCAAACGAAGTTTTATGGAATTCTAGAAATGAAGTGTAGTTGCTGCAAGTTCAAAACAGTAGTCTAAAACACCATGTTTATCATTAGATTTGGCTCTACAATGATGTTAGAACTTTACCTCAACTTCAATTTTTAAAGAAAATTCAGAAGGGAAAAGGGAAATGGGATAGAGTGTTTCCTATACCTACAACTAATTTTGAACAGTAACAATGGAGGATGCTACAATGGACAACCTTCCTAAAACTAAGTTCCACTTAAGCAAAACAACTTACAATCTCATGAAACTAGTGCAATATTCTAAGGTCTACAGATTTTTAGCTATCCATTCACAATGAAGTATGAACAATAGATGATTTTTAAGTGCAACAATAAAGTAATGTTCAGACTAACTTTACACTATTGTTCATCGTCAATAAACAATAAAAAGTATGAACAAGGGAGGCATCAACACCATAACATTCTTCACCATTAAAGTGCAACATGAATTAACAACTAAACTAATTTGAAACTTAGGACAACAAATCTAAAAATTAATACTGAGGAGATGAATCATGCACACATGTGAAGAAACATAAGAAGCCATCAAAATAATGCAATTCTCATTAAATTTCTGAAACATGTCTTTACACGACAACTTAACTCTCTCTTTGAAAATGAGAGGAGACCCCTATTTATAGTTTTCCAAAAGTGAAATGAATGGCCAGGATTTACTTTCATTGTGTGGCCAAAATTCATTTTACATTAGGGTTTCACCTACCCCCAAAATATAACATTATAAAATACATCTTTGTCTTTTCCCTATTTTGTCCTCTAGTGGCTCTAACACTGTAGCAGTTTTGTCTTCTAGTGACTTCCTTCCTTTTCAACTACACTATCAAATATTCATCATCAATTACTTGTTTTCCTACACTTTGATGGAGGGTGGCATACTCCACAAATTTTCCCATCAGGGCCTGGAGCTTGTCCCATTCCATGTTGCAAGATCTGAAAAGTTAGCTTCTTGAATCTTCTGGTGATCTGCTCCTAGTGTTTGGTGCATTTGGGTGTGGCTTTGATAACCTACTCAGATTGAGTGAAATCTCTTCTAGTGAAGTCCATGAAATCTGGTCATAGTGTGTCTATAGCCCCCTTTTCCATCTTTTTATGAAAGAATGGCTTGATTTTCTCCAGATCCAATTCTAGGGCGAGCATGTCATAGTTTTTCATCATTTTTTAAGTAAACTTCACAGTCAACCCTATGCTTTGTAACCCATTTAAGGTCGAGCTCAACTTCGTGCAAGACCCTCTCTAGGACTTCTTTTCTATGATCCAGGCCCATCTACTAGGTTTCCACTAGAAAATGATCATCTTTTATGAGCCCTAACTCTTTTTCCCATGTTTTCTCAGGCAGCTTGAGGATACTTGCGAGCTTAGGATATGTGATCTTATATAGCTCAATGAACATGTTGCATGTTTTTTCCATGACCTCCAACTACTTTTGTAAGTCCTAAAACTTGTTGAACATCCGAGCAGTGTGACAGATGCCCATGCTGTCGTTATATATTACCCACTAGAACCAATTAGTTGTGGCCTTGGTCCAAATTTTCATCTTTTCCATTCTATTGAGCTCTTCCTGGGAGAGAAGTGGGGATGTGGATGATGTCGTTGGGGCCTCTTCTTCTATGGATGTCCATTGTTGAATATAGACAGTGAGATCTACCACTTGTGCCTTTAGTTCTTCCTTTCTAGTCTAATCCTTGTTCATCTGTTGCATTATAGTGACCACAGAACACTAGAATTCATCTATTTTTTGTTCTCTGGTTGTCAGTCCTAGGTTGATTGTCGATATACTATAACTTTGGCCTTGCACAATGCCTATATCCTTATCCACTACAGTGGTAGCAATTTGTACCGTTCTGGACCCGGAGGCATCCACCGTAATATGACAGCGGACCCTAGGCTTTTTCCCCTTTCTTGTCTTTGTTTGGGCTTTGGCTAGTATTGCTTCAAGTCTAGCCTTCAAATCAGTAGCCACCAGAGTCTTTTTCTGTAATTATTTTTCTAGCCAATCAGGCACCTCAATTTTCCCCTTGGGTGATTCATGATCACCTTCCTCTCTTTGTTTGTTTTTAGGTTGTTCCTCTTCATGGCCAAGAGCCTCTTGATCAGTCCTTTCTTCTTCATCTAAGTCCTTAATTTGTATAATATTTTCTCTATCCAACTCAGCAGATGTTACATTTTCTTCATTGACATCTTCCTTCTGGAGTGCCTTCCCTTTTGCATGCTTGAGCTCAACATGATGTTCATGGTTGAGGCTCTTTCTTGATGCATCTTTTTCTTCTTTATTTTTATCTTCCTCTTCCTTTTCTTTTCCTTCCTCCCTTTTTGAAGGTTCCTCTTCCTCTTGGAAAGAGCCCTTATCTTGGACAATTAGTGGAGGCTCTTCGAGTATCTCCACATTTACATCAGTGCCAACTTTCTCCTCAAAAAGATGCTCCTCAACATCAGCCTTCTCACCTACCTCTTTGAGCCTTCTCATCCAATTCTTGGTTTGAGGTTTCTAGTATATATCTTTCATTGAGGGCCTTAGTGCCTTCCTCCGAGGAATGCGAACTTTCTTCATTACATGCCATTTTGTCCAAGTTTATGTTTATCCCACCTTTGGGCTGCTCAAAGTAATCATCTTGATAGAATCCCTCGGGCTCTTCAACTATACCCTTCACAACCTCCCTTTGGTGTTTCGCATGACATTTCTCCATCTCCTTGGAGATTTGCATTGTAGCTTCTAGTTTTGGTGGCTTTGTAGGTGGTGGAGGGAGTGGTAGGAAAACAACGACTTGGGCCATAAAATCCTGTACCTTGGGGTCCACGATCACCCCAAAAAAATTAGTAGGAATGTTTTGCATGTAAGTCATGAAAGCATGTGCTAGAGTAAGGGGAGGCATAGTGACAGTGGCTACCGCATGAAGTGGGGTAGAGAGAGTGGGTAATGGAGGAGGAAGCCAGGAAGATGACAATGGAGAAGTAGTAGATGAGGAGGAGTCCAATAGCATTACCAGAGCCATTGATGAGGCGAAGGTGAGGTGGACCGAGATATCCACGACAGGTGGAGATGAGACAAACAATGCTTGAGAGGAGGTAGGTGGAGGAGTGGAAATGATGGCAATAGCAGCAGGAGTGGAGGTGGTAGGTGGTGAATGTGGTCACTTGGTTTGTTCTCCTTCGTGTTGGGTGTCCTCCTCTATAATAGGATTTTCACTCATGAATCCCCCTATTCCTTTTGCTTTCTTAGATGATTCTCCCTTTGTAGTCTTTCATGAGTACACCTTGTGCTTTGGCTTCCACTCAGGTGCATCTTTTATTTTATTTGACCTTTTCATTGGAGGGGATCTAGGTGCTTCCTCTGTTGGGGCAGCAACTGCTCCACTATCTATTTCTCTTTCGGGCTCATCCTCGAGCTCACCATATGTTAACACCGCACCTTATACTTTGAGTTGAGCAATCTGGACGTCTATCCACTATCTTGTCCCATTTTCAATAGGTTGTGTCAAGATATCAAGGTTGGTGACCTCGTCTTCATTCCAATCTATGACAAGTAGGGGCAAGTTAGCCACAACATTAAACCTATCATCGATTACATTATCATCTTCCTCCACTACTTGGTCTAGCATGGGGAAAAAAGTTATTGACTTCACGAACTAGGCCGTCATCCTCATGTAGTGCCTCATTCACATTTCCTTATCATCTACACAATTAGCCCAAAAATATTTGACCTAAGGATGATGAGCATATTATCTTCCAACCCATTTCTTCAATTTCCCATATGTATCCATTCCCCTTCTACTTGTGTGGAGGTCTAGGTTGTACTCCACCAATTCCTTTTCAGAGTACTCCGCACATTGGGCGGCAGGACAAGCATACATTCCTTGCTCAAAAGTTAGGGGATATGGAATCCAAGCTCTATGCTTGTCGCTCAATAGGGTGTGGGCATTATGTATTTTTCGAGAGACCTCCAGCAGGATCATGTGGTCATTGGGGTAGCATGGCAACCTGTAGGGCCTATCAGAGAACCCTTATGTTCTAATATATGTAAACTTTGGGAACTATATGAATAGATGCCCAAATTGTTGGATGAAGGTTTTGGTGATGTGTGACACTCTTCTCTCAAAGTCTCCTCCTAGGAGTCTAACAATGTGGGAAATGAAGGCATCATTTACCCTTTGATATTCTCTCTTGAAGTTTTGGTGTTGAAATTGAGGGTAGCGATCATATACTTTGAGTTCTCCTTTCTTTGCCTCTGGGTTGCTTGCGATAAAGATTCCTTTATACAAGAACTATTCCACCAGGAGGTACACTAGATATGAGGTCACATACAACTTGGAAATTTTCTTCATAGCCATAAGCTAGTTATGCATGTTATCGTCGATGATCTTGGCCCAGTGGAACTTTTTCTTGCCTTGGATGATTTCTTCGATGAAGTAGAACATCCACTCTTCAAAGAAGGCAGTAGTAGGGAGGCCCATTACCCTGTTTAGTAGGGTGACCAAATCATGGTATTCTTCATGAAAATCACTTTTGAATAGTTCCTAGGGCACTTTGGCAGCATTTCCCCTCTTTTCCTTCACCAATGTTGGTTGATTAATCTTTTACATCCCAATGAGTCTACTTTCCACATATTGTCAACGCATTCCTTCTTCATTTCCTCCATGACATCAAATGTGGGATGTGGAAATTCTTACCAATAGATTTACCAGAGAGGTTTTCCAATACTCTTCCTTCATGGTCAATGATCTTCCTATTGTTGTGGTAGTATTCCTTATAGTCCATAACTAACTCTAGGGCAACGAGTGCAAGAGGGAAGTTGACGGCCTTAGCGAGGCCACTCGCTTTGATTTTTTGTGCATTTTCAGTTGTAGGGTGGATCATTACCCTTTGTTGGAACTCATCTATGTCCACATGCCCAAGATTTATGTCTGACGCAAAATACCAAGTGGAAGTGATCTTGGAGGTGCACTCCACTCCATGAAATTGGTACTTCAAGGTATGTGGATGCCGCTAGGTGGAAGGATGTCGGATCTATGTTGTTAAGTTAGCAGCCTTTAGGGGATAGAAACCCGCAAGTGGAGTTCTGTAGTGTGGGACCCGCGGGTGGTTAGGGTGGCATAAGTTCGCTTCCCACGTTTTGATCATTTGAGGCACATAGATGGGATCTATTAGGTAGTCGTCGTGTGTTTGTCGTTGAGAAAAACGTTGGAGGGATGGTGGTCCTCATGCAATGGCCCACAAGTGGCAGTCCACATGGAATTACTAACTTGAATTTTCATTGAAGACCTTGGGGAAGACGACCTAGATGGAGTCCGCAATGCAGGTAGACAAGGAAGCTCAGATGCTAAGGAGCAGCGAAGGAGGTGGGGTGGTTCACAGATGGACCCCTACAAAGACTGGCCCACATGAGAGTTTTAACTTAGTGTTTATGTGGAATTGGAATGGAAAAAAGGATTGCGGGGTCCGTGACACAGGAAGGAGGGATGGCCTAGCCGCTAAAGAATAGTGTCCCTGGGATGGCGAGCTGCAAACAACATCCCACAAGGAATGACCTGCACACTAGGAAGGACTTAGTCATTTTAGCATTCGGTGGAGGTGACTTTAGTGGGGCCCACAATGTGGGAGGTAGGCAGAGGTATGTTTTTTACTAACGACAGAACGATGACGACCACCCACAAACGACGATCCGCATAAGCAGACCCGCAAGGGTCAAAAAGCCCAGGTTTTTTCATTAAATGTTTTGACGTTTGTGTTTTGACCAAGTGACGACAATGACATTGCGGGCCACAAAGGGGTCTACGTCGTGCAAAGAACGACACTGAAGAAGCAGGGCTCCACATTGTTTGAGGGTGTTGTTTGAACAATTTTTAAGGGAATTCAGAGTTCCTATAAATGAATGTTTGTGTACGACCAACTATTGAGATGGCCGATGGGTGTTCTAACAGTTCATTTTGAGGATTTAATCATTATTTTACAAGCTCGTCACTGAAAACATGCACTTATCGGCTTTGAATGCGGGCATACCTGGAAAAGTCATGGGAAATCGATGACAACCCAAATTTGGTCCAGTAAGTGCAATGCAAGTGCAAGAGCTTCATTCGATGTTTCTCCTCTTTGAAAATTTGAACTTGTAGGTGTGAAAATGATAGGTGCAAGCTTCTATTTATAGGTAAAGGGTGGTTAATGGCCCATATTAAATGTGAAGTACGGTTGTCGAAGAGGTAAGTGAGACACAATAAATCAATAGGTTGGTGGAGAGCAATCCGAGATGACTCCTAGGTCTCACTATTGAGAAGCAGCCAAGAGGTGATGACAAAACAGGGTGCAGGACCTGCCATGTGGATGAATGTTTGAGGTTGGTCATCAGTCGAATGGTGAAGAAATGTGGCATAGTGTAGAGGGAAACCTGCAACTGTGGACCCATGGGGCCCCGAGGACGCAAGGGCAACAAACTAAGGGAAACCCGCAGGGGTATCCTTGCAAAAGCCAAAGACTTAGGGAATTTTGGGGTGATGAATTTGTTCAATTGGAGGATGATGACTTTATTGCTCCTAACCACTTTAAGCTCGAAACTAGGGGCACAAAAAATGAGGCAAAGGCAAAAAGTGACCCGATGAAAGCGAAGGAAAGAGGGGGTCCCCGTTCGAAATAGGGCATGTGTGCTATAGGCACATGTTTTAAATCTAATATTTCACTTTGACACTCTCTTTGTATTTATGTGTTTATAGTCATGAAAGTGTGTATGTATCTCTCAAGTTTGAATTGCAAACTAAACACAACTTCATACATCTTCATTTTTAATATCCATCTTACTTGTGTTTAAATTACTTTCCTTTTGTTGTCCATAAGAACATAGTACGATACATTTTTTGTAAATTGTGTTAGTATTTGTCTATTTTCCATCACACATACAATAGAGCAACATATATATATATATATATATATATATAGGAAAAACTTTGTAACTTTTATTCTTTACTTAACATCTTACATTTTTATTGTACTTATAGATATTCATAGAAAGATATACATTTGTCTCTATATATACATGTGTGTGTGTGCATTTATAGTATATACATATATATTGTATGTATATGTATATACTATATATGTATATGTATATATATGTATGCATAAATAGTCATGAAACTATATATGTATCTCTCAAGTAAGGATTGCAAACAGATAACGATAACATACATCTTCATTTTTTATATTTGGTTTGCATGTGTTTAATATACTCTCCTTAAGAACATAGTACCATCTGTAGACACCTAATTCTGACTATCACATTTTCATCCAAAATGACTCATTTTTTATCATTCGACCTAACTAGTACATCTTCAATATTTAATTAAATAATTTCATTATTTGATTAAATTAATCATCATTCTCACTTCATCCTGATAATTAAATGATTTTTATAATTATTTATTTTTTTATTTCAAATTTCTTCTTAATTCCAAGTTAATTAATTAAATTTAAATTATTTAATTAAAATATCCATTTCACCACTATTCACCCACATTGATTAAATAATTAACATTTTTTTTAGGTAAAAGGCATGATGCCTAATATATATATTATATTAAATTATAAATAGGAATTACAAGTATCATATTGTCATCAAGGAGACTAGCATTGTCTATTCAAAATTGCCTAAAAAATCATTTAATTGCCTTTTTGATAAACAGGGACACTATAGGTAGAATACATTGACAAGAATAACTAAAAATTGCCAATATTTTAAACCTATAGACTTCATAGCCCTGCCAAAAACTTTGCAAGATGATAAGATTTTAAGCAAACCATTACTAGATTTGCATTGACAGTATACATATGAGACTACAAAAACTTAATAGAGATTCAACATTGTTCATTCCTCCATGTGCACAAAACCAACTGAATTCTCCCCCTGACCTTTGTAGACTCTATATCAACTTGCACCAAAGGAACATTCATCAAAGGAGTAGTCATCGGAGAAGAATTCACTAGAGGAGCATTCAATGGAGGCTGAGAGGCATGAGCCCGAAGGAATGCAATTGTGTAATACTTCTCCTTAATGTTGATATCCATGTTGGTACAAAGAGAACTTGATTTTTTTTAGAAGGAAACAACGCTCTTCTTGCTTGAGGACTAGTAATTTCTATCCCTAGTATTGTGTGCACACAATCTTCTACCCTCGTACAATCCACCTTGAAGATCAAATCCAAGTATTCATGTGATTACAAACCTTCAAATGGCCTCTCCCATGCTTGCACTTTCATGGGTACTTGAAACTTCCATGGTTTATACTCCATTGCACCACCTTTTCCTACTCTACACCTCAAACTAGTAGGTGAGCTTGACCACCTCGACTCTCCAAACTAATGCCAAATCCATGCATGCCAATAAATTTGGCATGATCCTCCAGCGTTACAATCTCATTTGAAGTTGACCCACAGGTTTTGAGGAGTGTGTTTGATCTAAGCACATTCCTTTAAATGATGAACCTCCTATACCTGCAAAACACACATTAGATAAAACCATTATATGATCTGCCACTATGATGACATTTGTAATAGTCTCAATTATTTATTTCTCATCTTTTAAATTAAATAATTATTTTAATTATTTAATTAATCCATTTATCTCTCAACATTATCCAAAATAAATAAAATCATTTATTTTATTTATTAAATTCAACCTTGCACATATAAATAATAAATCAATTTATTTAAGTATTAAAAACTCATGTGAATTCCACCTCATTTGTTGACTGGGACTTACTCTCAGCCACTAATCAATCTATTTAGTTCACTCATTAATCGGATCCACTTCACTCCCACTCACTTCAAGTCCACTGAGCAATCAATTCAGCCTACTAATTGTCATTTTGAGTTAACACTCCAATCAATCATGTTAATTGAAACCATGCAGTTAGTTAACAATCAATCAATTCCTCTCATGAATCCTCCAACCTTGATCCTTTTCAGTCTCTCATATGATCTTGACCATCGACCGGTGTCACCAAACATCTATAAATCAAACCATCCTATCATTCATTTTTCATCATTGATCAACAGGAAAACTATACTCATATTTCATAGGTTCTTTTATGATATTGTGCTTATACCATATTTGAGATAAAAGAACTAATTACACCATTCTCTAAGGTGAATAGAGGAGAGCAATGGAGTTATGCTAGGGTAAATTGTGTGTTTCAATGCTTGAATGTTTTCATTTCTCTTTGAATCAATTTACCTTATTTGTTTTATTATTGTGATATTTGATTTTGAATCTTGTTATTTATAGTTTATCCTTTGAATTTTCAATTGAATTTATAGGTCACATGAATTTGCAATTGAATTTGAGTGATTTATTGAAGTTGCAAGTTTTTTCACACAATCATTTGTCGAGTTGCGCAATTGCAAGAAACTTGGGTACAATTGCAAGAAACCTGGGCACAATTGCAATAAACTTGGGAGCAATTGCAAAAAACTTGGGAGCAATAGCAATAAACTTGGGAGCAATTGCAATAAACTTGGGCACAATTGGAAGGAATTTGGGCTGAATTGCTACACAAGTTGGCGCATATGTAGCTAATCTAGGCACATTTTATTCTACTATTTTTTATATGTTTTTAAAGCTTAAGTGTGCTTAATTTTGGATTGATAACCCTGATTTTGGTGTTTTCTAATACTAGACTGATAAAATAACCCTTAAAAATAGTTTAATTAGCTTTGATTCTAATTATTATTATGTTTTGTGCAGGGTTGCACAATTGATAGAAACATGTGCACAATTGCAAAAAACTTATGCACAACTAACAAAAACTTGCACGCAATTGACAGAAACTTGGGCACATCCGACAGAGAAGGTAATCACTTTTTAGTTACTTTGGTATCGTTGTTTGTTAGGGTTGAAGGTTACTAATCTATTTGTGAACAACTTGTGGCAAACATTGGGAGAAGACATAAAGCAAATTTCTAACAAGGGTTCTTGCAGGGTTTTTCAATCTCTAAATTTTGAATTTGGTGTTTAAAATTGAACTAAAGAACTATCACACTTCAATTTGGTCTTCTAAAATTGATTCTCAAGTTTTGATTTTGTGCTCTAAACTTGAACCTACAACTTGCATATTTTGATTTGGTGCTCTAAAAGTGAACCTACAATTTGCATATTTCGATTTGGTGCTCTAAAATTGAACCTACACCTTGCATGTTTCAATTTGGTGCTTTAAAATTGAACATGACGACTTTCATCTTTCAATTTGGTGCTCTTAAAATTGAACAAGACAACTATCATTTTTCGATTTGGGTTTAAAACTGAACAAGGAAAATTGCAATTTGGATTCAGGTTAAAATTGAACTCATATTTGAATTTGGGTACCCTAAAACAATTTTTTTTGTTTGTGGTAGGCTAGTGGTGTGTATGCTCTATCCTTACGCTACATGCGATCATGGAGATCCAAAACATCATTAGTTTGCAATCTGTTTATTCACCTAAGGTGTGGTTGTCTGAATATGCTCTTCCCTCATGAATCTTATGAACAATCTTGGGAAACAAAAATAGCACCATAACTATTTATTTTAGTAGAGAGGTGTTCTTGGGGATTTATCACCTCAAGGATGAACTCAAACATGTTTACCATTGGGGTATATAAAGGGGGGGAAATGAAAGTTCTACATCTACCTATGTGATCAATGTCCTTCAAGCCAAGCTTGAAGATCCTTGGTCCGTCGAGACTTGTATAGTTGATGAGAAGAGGGGAGACCCCCCTCAACTTGGGCATCCATAGATGAATCCATTATTCTCAAAACTACTAAAACACCTTATTTTTTAGAAGCCTTCAAGACCATCGATCATTGGTTTAGTAGAGTGCAACGTACAATATCGTGCACGAAGTTACCATGTAGTTCACTCTTGTTGAGGTGATAATTTCCTTGTTGGACCTAGTCCATTCTAAGGAAAGGAGTGGTAAGGTGGTACATGACCGTATCATACCCTAGTTACCCATTCAATTAGAGGTATTATTGTTCTGACATAGTGGGCCTCTATTAAATCAATAAACCATTATCACTAAATAGGTTGTGCAATATGATATGTTTTCTTGTTCATACCTGTGATACCAAATAATATGTTCTTGTTGAAGAAGACTCATGAAATCATCCTTATTACCTTAATGTAAGTCATATATTCTATATAATTTGAACTGTTTTCTTGTCAAATTTTGCTCAATATACTCAATTTACACCAACAACTAGCCAAAATAGCATAATTGAACCTTACAAATTGCTTATCAATCCATGCACCTCAGTCCTAAAACATCGAAAAGTCAGTCGTAGGTCAAAATTTTGCATTTTTTTAAGCTTTTGTGCATTTGTTCCAAACTTGTGTACATCTATTAAGAACTTGTACGCATTTGCTATAAACCTATGCACATTTTTTGCAAACCCACATGCATTTTCTATAAACTGGCACACATTTGTGCCTCATATAGGTGCAATTTCCTGTGACCTAAATACAAACCCATTGTATGGTCCTAAATTGAATATTAGCTTGTTGCATTTGTTCTACTCTATCACATTTGTCCTCCTTTGATGTAGTTAACATCCTAGTTGGTGCATTTGTCACACTGCTTGGTGCAACTGTTGAATAGAAGTGTGCATTTTTGTTGCAGAGTGGCACATTTGTGCCCCAAGGTTGTGCAATTGCTTGTTATATAGGCACATTTGTTGCATAAAGTGGCACAATTTCCTTTGATTACCATATCATCAATTTTGTCCTGCAACCAAAATTATCATCCATTTTAGCTTAGGATCCCATAATTGAATCTATCACTAATGCAATTGTTCTCTACTATTGTGTAATTTTTTTGTAGTCTAGTGAAATTGCTCTATTAATAGGGGGCTTATTGCTACCAAACCTCAAGTCTTACCGAACAAACTTATAGAGACACAACTGATTAGCATAACATAGGTGAACCTAAGATTTGATCATATCCCATTAAACCTTCATTTATAATCTTTCAAACCATACCTAAACTTGGGCTTAGCACAAGTTTACCATCATTTATCTAATCATCCACACATAAGGATTAGAATCATTACAGTTTATCTAGATCTTTGGTATCCCCCATTATCTATACTAGTTTAATATTTTATTTTGGTGTGAATAAATGTCTTGTACCTAGGTAATTCACTCACTAGGTAATTAAGGGACATATTCACATATCAAATTTACTTAGGATATAAGATTATTTCTAGAAGTATTAGTTGGATTTTCTAGAACTTATCTTATCTAGATTTATTGCATATTTCCTAGGTAGTTAGTTGTCTAATGTTATAGGATTGATACACTTGTCATGATCTTGTCTTATCATATCTCTCTACCTTGCCCTTATAAGCAAGGAATCTTATGTACATTTGTGTATTCAATAATTATTTAATCTTGCATTGTTGAAGCAATCTTTCATGCTATTTTCTCTCTTGTGGGAGAAATTTTGGTCTAGAAACTGTTCTTGGGGGTGTTGGGGAGTCACCATTAACTCCCACATGGTATTCGAGCTCCAATGTTGCAGATTCCTTCCTAGATTTGAGGGTTTCATGTTGGCTTGAAGATTTTGGTGGATGTATTTTGGGGTTTCAAGGACCTCATGGTTGAATACAGGGAATCAAAGAAAGTTAGTTTTTCCTCTCATTTCATCAAATTTGGTTATGTTTTGGCCGATCTATGAAGGGTTTGAAAAAGTGTGAAGAGTAGTTGATCTAGGAGGTACCTGATTTTTCGAAGCACTTTGGGCCCAAATCGACATCACCATTTCCCTCGGGAGGTTGACTAGTGTGTTTCCAAAAAGTGTATACTTGCTTTATATGGGAATAATTGATGATAAATTAGACTTAATGAGGCCTTGATTTGGTGTTGTTAGGTGTTTACACATCCACACTAGGTCTTGAACCCTTACAAATTGAATAAAATGCATCTATTGATGTCTTGCAAGAGTGTTGTAAGGTGTTGTAACACATCTTCACACTTTTTTAGGACCATAATGTTATAATTCACCTAAATAACCTTACCAAGACCTATTTCAAAGTGTTGTAAAGTCTTGTAATAAAATTTCACACCTTCCTAGGCTTTCCATCAATATTTACACATTTCTTATGTTTTAAATGGCCCCTTTATGCACTTATAGGCCTTAATTAAGTGTCTTGTTGAAGAAGAACCCGATAAACAACATTTAATACATCTTAATCTCTAACATCCACTCAAAATTTCCAAGGTGGACTAAGTCACCACCTTGGGCGAATTAGTCCCATATGGCACAAAAATAAAAATTAATTCAAATTTCTTTTGGGTTTTAATTCTTTAAGACCTAAGGTCGGCCCGTGATGAGGTATTTTCGGGAATTAAGGCATAATTGTGTATAAATAAGGGTTTTTCCCCTCATTTTTCAATCTCCTAACTCATCTCAATTCATAACATCATCATCCATCATTCATTATGTTCTCAAGTCAAGCAAGCTAGGGTTTTATCATTGCAAAACATCAAGATAGCTTCCTAAGACATTCAAGGGCAGATTCTTCAACTATTGTTGCAGAAATTCAAGATCTATCACCATGGAAAGGTACTAACTCCATTGTTTCATGCTTCATTAATTTTTTTCTTCATTTTGGTTTAATTACCTAAAAAGGGGTTTGACCAAGGAAAACCCCCATGCCCTAACAATCAACATTTTCTCCTTCTCTCTTTGTGTGTTTGCAGATTTAGGCACTTTGATGGTTTGAAGATCATTGAAGATTAGGTTGAAGACTCATTGAAGACATATCCTTTTTAAACTACCCAAAATATCAACAAAAAGTCACCTTTAGGCCCAAAAATAAGAGTTTCAAAAGCAGACACCTGTGGGAAACCAGAGTGCAAACCTAGGGCTTCCGTTTCCACTTCCAAATTTTCAAAAATTCAAAAGTGGACTAAGTTGCCATTAGTGGTGACTTAGTCCCACTAAACATGTTTTTTGGAATTTTTTGTAGATTTGGATACCCATTTGGCCGAAACGGGCTCTAGTGCAGTTTTCCAGAATTTTTCCAAAAGTGGACTAAGTCGCCCCACCTAGCACAAATGTCTCGTCAGGCTTAAAAATTAGAATTTCTAGAATTCCATAGTTGCTTCAAGTCTGAAACACACTTCTAGGTGTACACCTTTTGTCTTATAACTTTCTATTTGGTTTTATTTGCATTTCTAGGTCATTTAGTTCATGTTTGCATATCACAATGTGTTTTCCAACACTTTGTATTTCTTAGGTTTTACATTAATAATCATCTTTTTTTTTCAGTTTATTGCACTTAGGAAATTGCATTTAGACACATTTCATCCCTCATTACATTAATCTTGAGTGTAGACGTTAGCATTTTGGCCCATCTCTCTCCTTTTAGGTGAAAAACCCTAGAAGTGCAAGAGAGCATTTAGAGTGCTAAAATCATTGTTTACAATTAGATGAATTTTGACTATAAATTCATTTGTTTTCAAGATAAAATTGTTTCTAAGGAAAAAAAATTGTTTGGCCAGGTTGTACAGCCCCCAGGTTGATATATTTTATTCATAGAAAAAATTATTGAAAAAATAATGTTTGCACCCTTTGTATAGTTTTGAGTGAAATATTTTTAAAATTTTTGAGATCGGCAATATTTATGATATTTTTCAAGGTTTACAATTCTTTTTGGGGTAGAATAAAATTATGATCTGAAATATTCTAAGGATATCCTATGCTAGCATCTATGTCATCAAATCCTTGTCAGTGTACCTACAGTCTATCTAATCCATGATCAAATTGTAGTTTCAATATTAAAAAATAAAGTTTTGATTTATTCAGCCTGCATATGTCACATCACACAATATACATCATTTAACCCTATCTCAGATCCGTTGGTACAGTGTTTTGTCAGCATATTACAAGGTCTTTTCGGCCTTGTCAAATCATGATGGTACAAGTACTTTCTTCATCAGCAAGTTTTATAAATATAAACTTTGTTTTTAATGTTTCACCGCCAACCATAGTTCTATACTGCTAATTATAGTCACATTTCAGTTAACTTTCATAGTTTTTCATATTATTAAAAACCTTGTTTTATAGTTTATGGAAAGTTTGATTTGAAAAAGTCAACTATATAAAGCATCGGTTGAAATATTTGAAGTATTATTAAGCGTTGGATTATGTGGGTCAAAAATTTTTAGCCCGAGGATTTTATTTTTTTGCCCCTGGTTAGTCACCAAGTGCTCAAACAAATAGTTTTTTTCATTTTGGCATAACTTTCGCCCATGAAGGCTAATTTTTTGAAACGAAATATCCTTGGAAAGCTAGCAATTTGAATTTTTTAGTGGTGAAGTTATTTTTCAAAAAAAATTCTATTTGGTGGCATTTTTTTTTTGTTTGAAGTCAAATCTTCATTTTTGGCTCTCGAGCTCATAATTTTTTTCCATGAGCTCTAATTTTCATGATTCTTGCGATGTTGGAAAGGTATTGAGGAGCTCTATCTAGCCACCCATTCAATTTTTCCTGTTTCTATCCCAGGTATATTGTGATTTCAATTTTTTCCCAATGGATCTACTAAAGGGTACTTGGATATTTGGTAGTCAGAAAAGTGTTGTTTTGATCATTATACTTTATTTCAACTATATTGTATATGTTGATCTCGTATTGTATCATTTGAGAAGTGTATCATTATTGTAGTCATGGGTTATGCAACTCATCCTTCTGTAATAGTTTTGACTAGGGATAATTATGAGTCATGGAAAAAAGGCATAATAACACATTGTAAGTGGCTAAAAATTTGCCACATCTTTATGGACTCATTCCTCAGCCGCAAATAACATATAAGAAACATGTTTGGGGTAATAATAATGATCATATCATAGGATTTATTGGTTCTATTTTCATTGTAAGAATATTCAATGAGACCTATGATAAGATATTCTCAGATGTCTCATGCCCATGCACAATTTGGACCAAAGTTTGGGAGATTTTTGGAGATCCACAAAAGCCTCCATTCCCAGATGATCCTGCTTCAAATTTCCTCATTCCACTTGATGATGTTGACAACATACCCTATGATGATGACATCTTAAAGGGGTTTCAATATGATGCAAAACTCAAGTTTCTTGATGATCTAAACCCTTCTCTTGCACCTCTTACTTCTTCAATTAAGATCACACAATCATCTTTAATTCATGATTCATTGATTACTTCCAATGATTCATTACAAGTATCTGATAGTCTTCCTAATTGGGATTCCTATTTGACATAAATTGCTTCTTTTTTTGTGGAGTATCACATTTTAGATTTGGAAGACCAATATGAGGGTTTGTCTCTCCTATTTGAAGATAGTCATGGATCAACTATTGTCACTTCATGTTTGTCTTCATAGTTTGTTCAAGATTAGTTTCAACTTGTTCGTGGTTTGTCACAATTTGTTGTCTCTACGAGCATTTAATTAGATATTAGAATCATCTTCGTCATCCAAGAACTTGGAAACACATGAGAAAATTTTAGAGACACAATCTTCATACATATGGACTCCTCTTCCTACCAATTCCTATCCAAAATGGGAAGTATTAATGCATTTGTACTTGGTGTATCTTCTTCCTAAGGGGAGAAACATTATTTGTAGCCATTGGATTATGTTTTTTCTTCAAACATTAACCATATTTGCAGGTGATTACATATTATGGGGGGATATATTATCTCTCTATTTCCCTCTTATGGGGGGTTCATTGATTCTATATACATGTTGGATGTATTCCTTGGGGGTATCATTGAGTCCTCCACACATCATGTTGTTTTATTTTGTTTTCTCTTTTAGGAGAGGAGTTTTGTCCCATTAGGTTTTCTCTTTTTCTCTATTTGTGAGAGATTGATTACATTGATTCCATTTGCATTGTAAATGGGTACCTAACATGTCTGAGTAGCCGAGACCCATCTTCATCTTCATTTTCATCTTTGCATAGTGTGCATAATAATCTTCTCACTAAGTTTCACTTAAGGGGGGGTGTTGGAGTGAATAAATGTCTTGTACCTAGCTAATTCACTCACTAGGTAATTAGGGGATATATTCACATGTTAAGTTTACTTATGATACAAGATTCTTTCTAGAAGTCTTAGTTGGATTTTCTAGAACTTATATAGATTCATTACATGATTCCTTGGTAGTTAATTTTCTCATGTTATAGGATTAAGACACTTGTGATGATCTTGTCTAATCTTATCTCTCTACCTTGCATTTATAAGCAAGGCATCTTATGTACATTTTCATATTCAACTATTATTCAATCTTGCATTATTGAAGCAAGCTTTCTTTCCTTTTTCTCTCTTGTGGAAGATATTTTGGTCTAGAAACTATTCCTGGGGGTGTTGGGGAGTCACCATTAATTCCCACATTTTCCCTTGAAAATTTTCCTTCTCAAGGAAGAATATCAGGTTAGTTTATCTATGGGTAGTGTGACTTAGGAGCATCTATGTTAACCGATTCCACCCTCATCCCAATTTTATTTAATTTTAGATTCACAAGTTTAGTTCAAAGTTTAACATATTTTAAACAAATCTTGATCGTAAAACCCTAAGATCTAGTGATACTTCTTGGTCTTGTCCACCTCATTCATCCATTCAAAAAAAATCCCACTCAAATCAAAAGGTATTAGTCTCTCTTATATGCCAATACAAATAAGGTATCAAATCAAATAAAAACTGTAGCACACAGATCATAACATGCAATATGAAACACATAGATCAAAACATGCAACATCCAAATCCCAACATGCAACACCCAAATTTGAACATGAAATACCCACATCCCAACATGACGAACACATACATAGATCCTTTCCAAGATATCAAAATTAAACTCCCACACATTTATGGACTACCCCCACTAAGTCCTAATAATAGTCCAAACATTTATGTGTTTGTAAAGGATATAACACCTGAAGAGTTGGTTGAATCCCAACAAGACACTAATGCAATGAGATTAGTTGATACAATCTTAACAACCAACCCTAACCAATACTTTTTGTTGCTTTCCCAACAAGGGGCTAAACTACTACTGACATTCAACATAATGCATGCCCAAAATATCACTAATAACATTCCATCCTTGACCTTGGGGGAAACCAATTCCAATAACTCCATACCACCTTCCTTACAATTGAATCCCAATCTCACTATTCAAATACCTAACAAAGCACCCACCAAATCTTCACAAATTCCTGGAAACATCCCACAAACAACCATCTCTACTAATTCTACACAAGTCACCTTACCACCCATGCATACTCAGGCTCCCGCATATTCTACGCACATCACTAACCTGTTATACAATACTATGTCTAGTCCAACTATCACTCCCACATCCATGGTTGATCTACATCATGTTCACACACCTTCACATAACTCAAACACTAGCGTAAAAAATTCCCAACAATAAAACACTAACAACAACCCATCATATCACCACCAACCTCCACCATTTGATAATCTGAACATCTCATATCCAACAAAAAATGCATAAAACCCCCAATACACATCCCATAATTCCCAACCACAAACATCTAAAATTCATAATCATGTACCAAACAACTAAGACCCCAATTATCAAAACTACCAACATATCAACTCCAACCCTAATCCTAACATACATCCACACAATCAACAAAACTATCAACATATCAACTCCAACCACATCCACACAATAAATAAAACTAAAAAAATATCAAATCCAACTCTAATCTTAACGTACATCCACATAATCAACAAAACTATGAACATATCAACTCCAACCCTAACCCTAACATACACCCATATCATCCAAATATTCACCATCAACAATAGAATAATCCCCCCAACTACCTACATCCACAATACTAACATCATTCAAAAAAATATAGTAATCCCAACACATCTGGTCAAGCTTAAAATCCCAAAAACAATACATACAGTCATCAAAATCCATCACCATCAAACTTCCTCCAAGGTCAACAAACATCACATCTCGCATCCCTCTACAATATTTTTTATTTATTTTTTAACCATAAATATTCTTTATTTATTTCTCATCTTCAAAATTAAATAATTATTTTAATTATTTAATTAATCCATTTATCTATCAAGATTATCCAAAATAAATAAATAAATTTATTTTATTTGTAAACAATGATTTTGGCAAACCAAATGCTCTCTACCACTTCTAGGGTTTTTCACCTAAAAGGAGAGAGATGGGCCAAAATGATAATGTCTACACTCAAATTATATGCAATGAGGTATGAAATATGTCTAAATGTAATTTCCTAAGTGCAATAAACTGAAAAAAGAAAGATGAGTATTAAACCTAAGAGATGCAACTTGTTGGAAAACACATTGTGATATGCAAACATGTGATAAATGACCTAGAAATGCAAACAAAACTAAACAGAAAGTTATAAAATAGAATGTGTGCACCTGAAGACTTAAAATAGATGGCATGAAGGTTTGAAATCCTGATAAAACTGATGCAAAATTCAACTAGGACACTTAGGCCAATCTGGTCGACTTAGTCCCAGTTTTGAAAAAAAACTACCCAAAAACCAGTTTCTGCCAAATGGATATTTGTATCTATAAAAATCACTATAAATCAGGTCTAGTGTGACTAATTCACCCAAGGTGGTGACTTAATCCACTTCTGAATCTCTGAAAAATTCATAAGTGGAAATAGACGCCCTAGGTCTGCACTTCGGTTTCCTATAGGTGTCCGCTTCTGAAACTCTGATTTCTGAACCTGGAAATGAGTTTTTGTTGATAGTTTGACTTTTTGAATGAAGAGAAGACTTAAGCAACCTTGAAACTTGACATCCAATTATTTACAAGCTTCCAAGAGTCCTAAATCTACAAATACACAAGAATAGAAGAATAAATGTTGATTATTAGGGCATGGGGGGTTTGCCTTGGTCAAACCCCTTTTAGGTAATTAAACCAAAATGATGAAAGAATGGAATGAAACATGCAACAATGGGGTTAATACCTTTCCATGATGTTTGATCTTGAATTTTTGCAACAAAACATGAAGAATCTTCCCTTGAATGTCCTTAGAGGCTATCTTAATGATTTGCAATGATAAAATCCTAGCTTGCTTGAGAAGAATAATGAAGATGAATGATGAAAGAAAGAGGAGTCAATGAATTAAGAGAGAGAGATCCCTAAAATGAGTGTAAAAACCCTTATTTATACACTCTTATGCCTAAATTCCCGAAGAATACCTCATCACAGGCCAACCTTAGGTCTTAAAGAATAAAAAACCCAAAAGAAATTTGAATTAATTTTGATTTTTGTGCCACATGGGACTAAGTCGCCCAAGGTGCCGACTTAGTCCACCTGGGAAATCTTGAGTGGATGTCAGGGATTAAGATGTATTAAATATTGTTTAGCGGGTTCTTCAACAACACACTTAATTAAGGCATGTAAGTACATAAAGGGGCCATTTAAAACATTAGAAAGGTGTAAGTATTGATGACAAGCCTAGGAAAGTGTGAAATTTTGTTACAAGTCTTTACAACACTTTGAAATAGGTATTGGTAAGATTATTTAGGTGAATTATAACATTATGGTCCTAGAAAAATGTGAAGATATATTACAACACCTTATAACACTCTTGCAAGACATCAATAAATGCATTTTATTCAATTTGCAAGGGCCCAAGACCTAGTGTGGATGTGTAAAACACCTCACAACACCAAATCAAGGCCTCATTAAGTCCAATTTATCAACAATTATTCCCATATCAAACAAAGCATACACTTTTTGGCAATACATTAAGCCCCCATTTTAGTGAGAGGATGAACTTGCTTCACACTCTCGCTAAAGTAGTCATTCAAGCGAAGTACAATTGTACCAATGTGAATGAAAAATAATGGAAAAGATCAAAGGAGGTTGTGCAAGCCACCAGGATCCAAGATCCTAATTCAAGCCAACATAAGCACAAGAACACATGCAAGGTGAATGATATGCAGCAAGAAAAGATACATGATCATACAATGGCAAGGACTAGAAGGAAATGAAAATGGGGTGGATCAAGCTTCAATCATTTGTCTAGCTAGTTGTGGATTAGATATAGGCTTGTTTGTTTGAAAATGTGTACTCACTTAGAGGCCACGAAACTTCTGGTTGTTAGTGGGGTGAGAAATCCACAACAGGTGGCTATGGGAAAAGTCGTGCCACTAGTTGGGATTCGTGCTTAACCATACCAAAGTTATACCTCCTAATAACTTTGATAAGGTGCCACAAAAATGATCTTTGAGCTCTATGAGGTAAGAAAAAATTCATATGCTTGACACTTATAGACATTGTTAATGCAAAATAGTGTAAGGATTGTTCAAAGGGATTTTTCTTAGTTCGTGCAAGGTCTCGTCTTAGGGGACATTGTGCTTAATGTCTCCAAGAGAGGATGAATCATGGTTGTCAGATCGTTATCCCTGGGATGCCTCGTTCCCATTAGGCCACTTCAATTGATCATACACTCCTGGAAGGAATCAAACCCAATGACACCACCAAAGAGAGGACATGTCACAAGAAAAAGTAAATCATGCCATATAATTTTCCAAAAGATGTTTATGTATGCCCCCACTTTAAAGTGGTTGTTAACACCATTTCTATGAGCAATTTATTTAAAGTAGAAGAGAGTAGGAGAGCTTTTTCAAAAATTCTTATGCAAAGTCATATGTTTCCAATAAGCTACGTCATGAAGAAAGGTAATATGTCACATGTGAGTCAATCTTAAAGACATGTCGTTGACATCTCAAGCTTTCTCTTATACATTCATGAAAGGTTAGCGACTAGTAAAAAGAGGCAACAACAAGTGACATACGAGGACAAGGCTACTAAACTCCTTTCCCCCACTGAGTGTAGGACAAAGGTGAGCCAAAACGATTGATGAAATGTAGGCGAGAGTGAAAATCGACATCAATTAGAGGAATGAGGTACCCCCACAGAAGGAAGAAGACCAAACTCCTTAAAATGTTGGATTTGACTACTCAAAGCCTTACATTCATTAGTGGAATGGCCATGAACTCTATGGTATGCACAAAATGAAGTCTTGTAATAGAATTTCTTTCAAGTTCTTGGAGGAAGGGTGATCAAGTGATCTTGGAGAAGTCTTGATAAGATATCCTCTTGATCAATAGGAGAAGATGGTCCTGTAGTTTGTGTCAAAGATACATCTTGCTTATTATTAGTTATCATACCTACGCAAGACTCTTTAAATTGTGATATTTTGTTCTCTCCTTTATAGGAGGGTGTAAAATCTAACGAATTCAATTCATTAGTGTTTTGCATGATGACATTGACATTAAGCAAAGATGTGTTGATGTTGAGTGAAGGCTTGGTGATTTCTATCAAAGGAAAATAACCGAGGCCATGTTTTGTTTGTTGTGTAATAGGATCTATAGGATTGTGAATTCCTTGTTTGTGAGCACCACATCCTCTTCCACTATAGCCAAGTTGCTGTAGAAGTTCATAACCTTTTCCATAAATCTTTTCCATTGCTTTTGACTCGGGTGGTTGTTCGTTGTTGTGTTCGTCAAAGGTTGTTGTGTAATTTGTTATGTTTTGGTCTAAAGTGGTTGAGGTGGATGCTTTCGAAGGATCATCCATGAGTGGTGGTGTGAAGTCCAAGGAACCCCAATCATTGTCTAATTTTTTTTGGTTATCTTTTTGTTGCACAGGTTCCACTTGTGTGGTTGATGTTGATGTGTTTAAGGGATGTTCTTTGTTTTTCTCAAGTTGTAAGACACTATAAGGCTCAAGATCAGTGTCAAGGGTGTGGACTGTGTTGTTGTGAATGTATTTCATTTTTTTATGAAGAGTAGAAGGAACTACATTCATCTCATGAATCCATGGTCTTCCTAAAAGAAGATTATATGAAAGATTGTGAGGCATGACATGGATCAGTGCTTGCAATGTGGCCGATCCAACTGTAATAGGTAAAGTGATCACACCAAGGGGTTTATTTTCTTCATTGTCAAAGCCTTTAATAGATAAACAATTGGGTTGAATTTTTTATTTATCCACACAAAGCCTATCCAAGAGGTTTACACTACACACATTAAGGGATGAGCCATTGTCAATAAGGGTTCGCTTTATCGCTATCGTATTGTATTGATCAATGATCATGAAAGCTTCATTTTGTTTTTGCATGTTCAAAGGGGGGAGTTCACTATGGTGGAAAAAAATGTCAGTATTTAATCCTTGAATTATGGCTGCTATGTCATTTGGTTGTGCATTAGAAGGGATAGGAACTTGTTGTAAGGCCGTTTGAAGCATAGTGTGGTAGGTAGGTGAATTTTGGAGTAAATCCCATAGGGATATCTTTGCAGGAGTATTCTTAAGTTGTTCAACAAGATCATACTCCCTAATGTGTGAATTTAATCAAGGAGCACTAGGAAATATGGGATTAGGCAAAGGTAATGGTGTGGGGGTGGGTTGTTGAGGTGATGAATTGTTTCTAGTGTAGTGTGTATGAACAACATCATGATTAGGTTGGTAAAGGGTAACTCGGGTTTAGGTGGAGGTGGAGGTTGATGCGAAGGGGGGTAAAGGGTGAGTTTAGGCTGAATACTATTAACATCCCTTAGCAAGTGAGAGTCTATATCATTATCATGGTTCTTTTCTTGTATCATGATATCCTTCCTAGAAGGAGGGTTTTTAGAAGAACTACAAACCGATTCTTCTTGACATTCTACGGTTGGTTCTTCTGAAAGGACTTCATCACAAGTAATAGAATGATCAATGGTTGAATTGTCTTGCCCAAGAAAGGTTTTGTTAAGTGAAGGGGGACAACCAAGATTCCCATTACCGTTATCAATTATGTTTTCTAACAACAAAGTATCATCTTCACAACTAGGAGAGATACTAGGAGAAGGACAAATGTTGTTGTCATGATTACCAATGATTGTATTGTCTTGTTTAAGAATAATTTTGTGGGGTGAAGGGGGACAGCTAATATTCTCATGATCTTCACAAAATAGGGTTTCTAACATCAAAGTATTGTCGTCACAACAAGGAGAGATACTAGGAGAAAAAGAAATTGTAATGTCATGATCATCTAAGGTTGTGTTATGTTGGTTGTCAATGTTTTGTCCACTAGGAGAGGTAAAAGGAGAGAAAAAAATAGGATTATCAAAACTCTCATTAATTGATTCCTCTACTAAAATATGTTCATCACAAGGAGGAGAGATATTATGATAAGAACAAGTATGATCGTTAGGAATGGCCCAAATTGTAGTCTCTTTTAATAAAACACTCTCATAGGGAGGGGATAGGAATTTTTTCTTAATATGTCTACATATGTAAGGTACTAGGATTGTTTGAATAAGAACGAAAATCACATGTAACCATTTCATGCAATGTTTTAGCAAGATGAACAGTGTATATGCAAAGATACAAAACACTCTTATCCAATGCATGCAACAACTTAAGAATGTAAACAATGTATATACAAGAATGAAAAGCACTTTTATCAAAATTATGAAAAATTTTATGAATAAAAACATTGTATATGCAAAAGTGAAAAGTACTTTTATCCATGTTATGCAAAATTTCAGAAATGTGAGCATTTTTAGATCTAAGGATGCTTGCAATTGAGATGATTTCAAAAATGACTACACTAAATTGATGTTTTTAAGCTAGATACATAAAAAAAATGATCCCAAAAATTTCCAGACTTATAGTATATGATACTAGGAGGCTTACAAAGCACATAAATGAGGTTTCTGACGCTGTAACAGACAGTGAAAAATCAAGATAGGGACTAAGTCGCCCAGACTGGCGACTTAGTCCCAGTAAGGGATTTTTTAAGAATTTTCAAGAATTCCTAATAGATGTTGATGATTTATGTACTGTATGATGTAGACCTAATATGAAAATACAATTTTACAATGATATGCAATGATTGGAGATGCAAAAATGCAACCTATATGCACTTGCACTAATGCAAAAATGTGAAACCCTAGATGCAAATTAAGCAATGAAAATCTTAATGCAAGGCTAAAATGAGCTAGATCTAAGATTATGAAGGACTCCAAAATAGAAAAGAAGGTATTCTAAAAGTAGGTTCACCAAAATGTAAACAATGATTTTGGCAAACCAAATGCTGTCTAGCACTTCTAGGGTTTTTCACCTAAAAGGAGAGAGATGGGCCAAAATGCTAATGTCTACACTCAAATTCCATGCAATGAGGTATGAAATATGTCTAAATGTAATTTCCTAAGTGCAATAAACTAAAAAATAAAGATGATTATTAATGTGAAACCTAAAAGATGCAACTTGTTGGAAAAACATTGTAATATGCAAACATGTGATAAATGACCTAGAAATGCAAACAAAACTAAATAGAAAGTTATGAAACAAAATGTGTGCACCCAGAGACTGAAAATGGATTGCATGAAGGCCTGAAATCTTAATAAAATTGATGCAAAAGTCAACTAGGACACTTAGGCTAGTTTGGGTGACTTAGTCTCAGTTTTGGAAAAGCTGCCCAGAAACTAGTTTCTGCCAAATGGGTATATGTATCTATAAAAATCATTGAAAATAAGGTCTAGTGGGACTAATTCACCAAAGGTGGTTACTTATTTGACTTCCAAATCTTTGAAAATTCAGAAGTGGAAATGAATGTCCTAGGTTTACACTTCGGTTTCCTACAGGTGTTCTCTTCTGAAACTCTGATTTCAAAACCTGAAAATGAGTTTTTGTTGATTGTTTGACTTGTTGAACAAAGAGAAGACTTGAGAAACCTTGAAACTTGACCTCCAATTATTTCCAAGCTTCCAAGAGTCCTAAATCTACAAACACACAAGAAGAGAAGAAGAAATGTTGATTGTTAGGGCATGGGGGTTTGCTTTGGTCAAACCCCTTTTAGGTAATTAAACCAAAATGATGAAAGAATGGAATTAAACATGCAACAATGGATTTAATACCTTTCCATGATGTTTGATCTTGAATTCCTGCAACAAAACATGAATAATCTTCCCTTGAATGTCCTTAGAGGCTATCTTAATGACTTGCAATGATAAAACCCTAGCTTGCTTGAGAATAATAATGAAGATGAATGATGAAAGAAAGATGAGTCAATGAATTAGGAGAGAGAGATTCCTAGAATGAGGGGAAAAACCATTATTTATACTCTTATGCCTAAATTCCCGAAGAATACCTCATCATAGGCCAACCTTAGGTCTTAAAGAATAAAAACCCAAAAGAAATTTGAATTAATTTTGATTTTTGTGCCACATGGGACTAAGTCACCCAAGGTGGCGAATTAGTCCACCTGGGAAATTTTAAGTGGATGTCGGGGGATTAAGATGTATTAAATGTTGTTTATCAGGTTCTTGTTCAACATGACACTTAATTAAAGCCTGTAAGTGCATAAAGGGGCCATTTAAAACATAAGAAAGGTGTAAGTATTGATGAGAAGAAACCTAGGAAAGTGTGAAATTTTGTTACAAGTCTTTACAACACTTTGAAATAGGTCTTGGTAAGATTATTTAGGTGAATTATAACATTATGGTCCTAGAAAAGTGTGAAGATATATTACAACACCTTACAACACTCTTGCAAGACATCAATAAATGCATTTTATTCAATTTGCAAGGGCCCAAGACCTAGTATGGATGTGTAAAACACCTCACAACACCAAACCAAGGCCTCATTAAGTCCAATTTATCATCAATT
Source organism: Sequoia sempervirens (assembly GCA_007258455.2). Classification (NCBI taxonomy): domain Eukaryota; kingdom Viridiplantae; phylum Streptophyta; class Pinopsida; order Cupressales; family Cupressaceae; genus Sequoia; species Sequoia sempervirens. Next base: position 38,429 of record VDFB02362277.1, read on the forward strand.
ATTCCCATATCAAGCAAAGCATACACTTTTTGGCAATACATTATTTATCAAATTCAACCTTGCACATGTAAATAATAATTAAATTTATTTAATTATTAAAACTCATGTGAATTCCACCTCATCTATTAATTGAGACATACTATCAGCCACTAATCAATATATTCAATCCACTCATCAATCAAATCCACTTCACTCCCACTCACTTTGAGTCCAATGAGCAATCAATTCATTCTACTAATTGCCAGTTTGAGTTAACACTACAAGCAATCATGTTAACTGAAATCATGTTGTTAACAATCAATCAATTCCTCCAACCTTAATAATTTTCAGTCTCTCATCTGATCTCAACCATCAATTAGTGTCACCAAAAATCTATAAATCAAACCATCTTATCATTCATTTTTCATCTCATATCATGCAAGATAACTATACTCGTATTTTGCAAGTTCTTTTATGCTATTGTGCTTATACCATATCTGAGATAAAAAAAACTAATTACACCATTCTCCAAGGTGAATAGAGGACAGAAATGGAGTTATGCTAGGGTAAATTGTGTGTTTTAATGCTTGCATGTTTACATTTCTATTTGAATCAATTTACCTTATTTATTTTATTGTTGTGATATTTGATTGTGAATCTTGTTATTTACAGTTTATCCTTCAGATTTGCAATTGAATTTATAGGTCACATGCATTTGCAATTGATTTTGGGTGATTTTTTAAAGTTGCGGGTTTTTTCACGCAATCATTTGCAGAGTTGTGCAATTGCAAGAAACTTGGGCGCAATTGCAATAAAATTTGGCACAACTGCAAGCAATTTGGGTGCAATTGCTACACAGATTGGTGCATATGTGGCTAATCTAGGCATCTTTGCTTCTAATGATTTTTATATGTTTTTAAAGATTATGTGTGCTTAATTCTAGATTGATAACCCTAATTTTTGTGTTTTCTAATAATGAACCGATAAACTAACCCTTCAAAATAGTTTTTTTTGGCTTTATTTATGCATTTTCTTATGGATGTACAGAGTTGTGCAATTGATAGAAACCTATGCACAATTACAAAGAACTTATGTGCAACTGTTAGAAACTTGCACACAATTGATAAAAAATTGGGCACATCCAATAGAGAATGTAATCACTTTTCAGTTACTTTGGAATTGTTGTTCGTTAGGGCTTAAGGTTACTAATCTTTTTGTGAACAACTTGTGGCAAACATTGGGAGAAAACATAAAGAAAATTTCTAACAAGGGTTCTTGCAGGGTTTTTCAATCTTTAGATTTTGAATTTAGTGTTTAAAATTGAAAAAAAAGAACTATCACACTTCAATTTGGGCTTCTAAAATTGACTCTCAAATTTCAAATTGGTGCTCTAAAATTGAACCTACAACTTGCATATTTTGATTTCGTTCTCTAAAAGTGAACCTACAACTTGCATATTTTTATTTGGTGCTCTAAAATTGAACCTACAACTTGCATATTTCAATTTGGTGCTTTAAAATTGAACATGTCAAATTTCATCTTTTAATTTGGTGTTCTTAAAATTGAGCAAGACAACTATCATTTTTTGATTTGGGTTTAAAACTAAACAAGACAAATTTCATTTTGAATTTAAGTTAAAATTGAACTCATAATTGAATTTGGGTACCCTAGAAAAGGAATTTATTTTCATGTATGGTAGGATAGTGGTGTGTATGCTCTCTCCTTACGCTACATGCGATCATGGAGATCAAAAACATCATTAATTTCCAATATATTTGTTCACCTAAGGTGTGGTTGTTTGATCTCCCCTCACGAATCTTAAGAACAATCTTAGGAAACAAAAATAGCACCATAACTATTTATTTCAGTAGAGAGGCCTTCTTGGGGTTTTATCACCTTAAGGATGACCTCAAACATGTTTATCAATGGGGTATATAAAGGGGGGAAATGAAATTTATACATCTAAGTGTGATCAAAGTCCTTTAAGCCAAGCTTAAAGATCCTGGGTCCGTCGAGACTTGTATAGGTGATGAGAAGAGGGGAAACCCCCCTCGACTTGGGCATCCAATAGTACAAAAACATAAATAAATGACTAAAAAAACTACTAAAAATTGGTCATGTGATCAGTAGTTTGGTCACATGACCATTAGTAGTTTATTTCCAATCATTTATAACACGACCAAATTCATGACTAAACCATTTTTAGTCATTTATTGGTTATTTTGATTGATCAATTTGGTAGTATATTTATTCGTTAATTTAGTCATTTGTTGTTGTTAACTCATTATTTATTTAGTCATGGTAGTCATTTATTTAGTCATGGTAATCGATTATTTATTCATGGTAGTCATTTATTTAGTCATTGTAGTCATTTATTTAGTCATTGTAGTCATTTATTTTAGTCATGGTAGTCATTTGTTTAGTCATTATAGTCATTTATTTAATCATGGTAGTTACTTATTAGTCCATGCCTTTATAAGGTGGGGAAATAATGTTATCGCCTCAATATTGCATATTAAAATTGTGCTTTGGGAATGGCGTTAGAAAAAATAAAGATATGATTTTCGTGATGTTTTGTGGAATATTTAGAAAAAGCAATTTTTTTTCTTGCAATTTTGTGATTGGCAGGTGTAATTTTTCGCGTGGTTTTGGCATTTTCTAATTTTTTTTAATAATAATAATTATTGTAGGGAGCTTTGCTAGTGGAAATTTTTAATGAGCTTGTTTGTATAGTTGTGTCTTGTGATGGACTCTTCCTGGGGACGCATTGCATCTTTAGTAGTACATTTGCATTTACTATTTGCGTCTTTTCATTTATTGTAAGTAGACTGAAGTGCAACTATCATTAGTGGGTTATGGTGTGAAGGTTTAAGTCTGTCAACCAAACACTCATTTGCATTGTTTGTTCATTTTCTCAGGTTGTTTGATGAGGCTGAAGTTTGTGTCTGTTGGGAGGGTTTTCTTCTACAGTGTTGGAAGTGAGAAAGGTCTCATTTGGAAGTTATTGAAAATTTTTTACAATTTTTTCATATTTCTAATACTTTTTTAAGGTTAATTTTCATCATGTTTTGTGAAAGTTATGATCAAATTAGTGATTGTCACTTCTAAATTTTTACTATTTTACAACAAAAAAACTATTTGGTACGAATTTTAATGAACTTGTAAGGTCAAGGAAAGGAATTTTGATGATATAGATATGAATTAAATAATTTTTATTTTTGGTTTGGAGTCATTTCATTAAGCTTTGCAAAAGTTAGAGCATTTTCGGTGAAAACAACCCCAAACCTTGTCTAAGGTTTCTAGTTGGAGAAAAAAAACATTTCTTGAGTTTTGTATGGTGAAACTTAATGAAACTTGGTGAAATGAGGGTAGAAATGTTGTATTTTGTGTTCTTGAAGTTTCAGGAACATGGGGATGAATATTGGTGAAGATTTGTTGATGCCCTAGGCTAAAAACTCAAGATTTTGGGAAAATAAGATGCATTGGAGTTAGGTTTGGTAGAAATGTTCTTGGAAAAGGATTTGTAATGGCTGGAAATGTTTGGGAAGACTATTATTGACATTTCTAGGCTATTTTCTTGAATTTTTAAGCCTTGGTGTGTGAAAACCTCATTTTGACCTAGTGGAATAAGCCTAATTAGGCTTAGTTTCAAGCGTAGTAGCAAATTTTTTGATCTTTATGTTTCAAAACAACCCCACCTAAAAATTAGATATATTTTTAAATGTCATAATGGGTATATAAATCTACAATTATTTTTTAGGTATGAGGTCTGGTTTGAAAATTATGTGGAAAAAACCTAGTTTCAAGTGCTACAAGGAGAATAGTGAGATTGTGAGAGAAACCCAGTAAGTTTGGGTTCTAAATTTGAAAAGTTTATTTTGTTGAGTTGGTCTGGGTTTCTTTGTGATCATTCACCATGTTTTGCATAAAATTGGTATTAGAGCTAGAAGATCTTTGGGAAATGATCTATTATTGTTGCTAATGTGGTTTAGTGAGATTTGATATTTCAGGGTGGTTTTCAATAAGAAGAAAGATGGGAAAAGGGAATCATCATTATTAAATAATTTTTTTGAAGTGGAAAACAAGCTACAGGAGGAAGAAATAGAAAATATGATATAGGAGGAAGAAATGAAAGCCAAGAAATCAAGCGAGATGGAAAAGGAAAGCTTATTCCAGACTACCTGCAAGTCTAAAGGTAAATGTTGTCAAGTTGTGATCTCAGATGTCTACATGGATAATATTGTTTTTGAATATATGGTAGATAAACTAGGCTTGAAAAGAATACAACACCCCACACCCTATTTAGTGAATTGGCTTCAAACAGGTGGTCAGGTAACCGTACGTGAGCAATGCAAAGTTGAGTTTCATATAGGCAGTTATAAGGACAAAATAGTTTGTGATATTATGCATTTGGATGTATGTCACATTGTGTTTGGAAGGTTGTGGCATTATAACAGGGAAAAAAATTATAACAACAAAAACAATACATATGAGTTGTGAAATGATGGGATGAAATATGTATTAACAATCTTGAAGGATAAGTGCATAAGAATTGAAAGCTAGTTGTTAAGTGAGAAGAAGAAAGTACAATAGTATGAGGTAAGGAAAAATGAGGTAATGGATGAGGTAACACATTTTGAAAGAAAAATGTTGTTTGAAAAAGAAATGGAAGAATTTTCTTTTGAATTTTCTCAAACTAATGAAAGTAATGGTGACATTGATGTTCAAGTGGGTGATGTTAAGGAGGAAGAAGAAGAAGAGACAAAAAAAGAAGTTGTAGAGGACTCAAGGATAGTCCAAAGAGAGGAGAGAGTCATGGAGGATAAGGAGATGGCATGGTTCTCAAGAGAAGAACTGAGAATTGGGAATGTTGATGTCAAGGAGAATGAAATAATGGATGAACAATTCAAAAATAAAAATGAATGGTTGCATTAGGTTGAGGTGAAGCCAAATATTTTGGAGAATCATGAAGAGAAAAGAATGTGTGGCAAACAACAAGAGGTGGATGAAGAAGTGAAGTATGAAGAAGAAGAATATGATTTCTTTAATATGTTTTTTTCTTGTGCAGGTAAAGAAGACCAAAGTGGATGACAATGAAAGTAAATTTACAATTGTAGTCCAAGGTCAAGCTAGAACAAGAACAAAGACAAAAAGCACATGGCTACATTGTACCAAGTTGGCCTTGGCTCAAGAAGCATGTTGATGGACCAAAATGAACAAGTGCACCAATTGATACAAATATATTTAAGATCTAAGAAAAAAGAAATAATGCACACATAAAAAAAAGAAAGATGATCCATTGTTTAGAATCAAAATCTCCATGAGCAACTCACTGTCTCAGATTCATGACCATTCTGTATCTGATCCAGATAGAAATCGAATGGGGAGTTGGAGGCATTGATTTTTGGAGTTTGGGTGAATGTAAGCAATCATTTTCCATGCATTTCTAACATTGCAGGCATGTTCCTTTGTATTGTACGGATTATTAATTTCTTGTACAGACTTGAAAGTTGTTAGAAAAGTGGTATAATTTTTTTATATTTTGAATGCTTTTTGTTTGGCTGATTTTCATCATGTTTTGTGAAAGTTATGATCAAATTAGTGATTGTCACTTCCAGATTTTTACTATTTTACAGCAAGAAAACTATTTGGTACGGATTTTTATGAAATTTTAAGGTCAAGGGAAGTCATGTGGATGATAGAGATATGAAATACAAAACTTTTAGTTCTGGTTTGGAGTAATTTCATTAAGCTTTGCAAAAGTTAGAACATTTTTGGTGAAAACAACCCCAAACCCTACCTAGGGTTTCCAATTGGAGAAAAAAAATCATTTCTTGAGTTTTGTATGGTGAAACCTTATGAAACCTAGTGGAATGAGGGTATAAATTTTTCATTTTTTGTTCTTGAAGTTTTAGGAGCAGGGGAATGAAGATTGGTGAAAATTGGTTGATGTCTTAGGCTGAAAACTCATGATTTTGGGCAAATAAGATGCATTATAGTTAGGTTTGGTAGAAATGCTATTGGGAAAGGATTTGTAATGGCTGAAAATATTTGGGTAGACTATTTTTTAAATTTCTAGGCTATTGGCTTGAAGTTTTAAGCCCCAGTGTATGAAAACCTCATTTTGACCTAGTGGAATAAGCCTAATTAGGCCTAGTTTCAAGCTTAGCAACAATTTTTTGACTTTTATGTTTCAGAAAAAACCCTCCTACAAATTAGATATGTTTTAAAATGTCATAATGGGTATCTAAATCTGTAATTATTTTATAGGTATGAGGTCTGGTTTGAAATTTATGTGGGAGAAACCTAGTTTCAAGTGCTACAAGGAGAATAGTGAGATTGTGAGAGAAACCCACTAAGTTTGGGTTCTAAATTTGAAAAGTTTGTTTTGTTGAGTTGGTTTGGGTTTTTTTGTGATCATTCACCCTGCTCTACATCACATTTCTTGTGTGCAACTTGATTATTTTTCATTATGTATTACTTTAGTTGAGGTGAATTGTTTGTAGATGAAACAGTGATGGATATTGGAAGATGTCTATCTGTACACGATATAACTGATATGTGATTGATGTTTCAAATGATGCATGTCATAAATATTCTATACAGATAGACTTATTCCAATGGTGTATATTCATAATTGTTAAAATAATGTTTATGTTTTTCCCGACAAATGCCTAGTCATTCACATATGGTGTGTTGTTTGTTGGCTCGTAATATTCTGTAGTTGTAATTTATAGTTCACAACAATGCAACATTAAAAGTAATTTTATTGTAATGATATCTTGCTATGCATGTGTCATTGGTGCAATTTTTTGTTATGGTTATGTGGTGTTTCCAACAATGGGTCACATGTTGTGTGCATATGATCATATTTTCAATTTAAATTGGCATATTTTGAATTGTGCATGTAGATATATGTTTATGCATATATATATATATATACATATATATGTATATATATATGTATATGTATATATGTGTATATGTATATATGTGTGCCTGTATATGTGTGTGTTGTGCATTTTGCATTTACTAGGATCTGTTTTCCCATTTATTTTGAATAGATTCAAGTGCAGTTGCTATTAATGCAAAGTGGTGTCCAAACTTGGGGCTGTGAGGCAAAAGATTGTTTTTATTGTTCACTGCATGCATATATGTAGGGACATACACACAAAGCATTTTGTTTAGTTGTATATATGTTAGCATATTTATATATATGTATGTGTAGATATGTATATATAAAAGTATGTATACATACATGTATATATGTGCCTGTATGTATGTACATATGCATATATATAACTCTACACACATACACTTACATATGTGTATACATATATACATATGTATATACGAATGTATGTACAAACATATATATTATGAATTTTCCCTTATGGATGTTTATACATATACATGTGTGTATGCATGTATATATATGTGTGTGTATGTACACATATTTGTATATACTTAAACATATGCATATATATGTATGTATCAATGCATATGTTCTTACATATATGTATGTCTTGATATGTGCTCATATATATACGTGTATGCATATATGTATATTTATGTAGATGTGTATATGTATGTACATTTGTTCCTGTATATAAGATCAGGTGTGTATATGCATATATATGTCCATGTATATATATATATGTGTGTGTGTGTGTGTGTGTGTATCTGTAGATATGTAAAGTTTGAAACAATAAGATTGTTGTCCATTTTCGAGACGTTGCATAGTTTGTTTTCCAATGGCCGTTGGTCTTGCAGGGATCTGTGCCAATTGTTTATTATTTGTCATCAACGCTCTACTATACAACTTGAAATACTCTAGTAACAATGTGAGGAGGTATGGATTGAACTAGTTTACGTATTTGCAAAAAACCATTGGCATAGATGCATAAGAAAGAATACATAGATAGGTAAATATATCGATCAAATATCTAGATATTATTTTGATTGTGTGGCCGATAAACATCATACATTGTCTATTAGGTAAATTGCAAAGTCATATATTTTAGAGACAGTGAATAGTTGCAGCTAATGCAGTATAGTATATGTTTGTGACCTTGTTTTTGGAGCAATTTTCAAGCTAACATAGATAAACATACTCAGAATGCACATGGATTTGGAGCTATAACACCATGTGTTTTTGAGGAAGTGGACATAGGTATGAAAAACCAAACTAGGATGTGAGTAAGTTTTTAAATATTTTGTCTCATATATTCATTTTGGAATGTTCCTTGGATCATGTGACATATAGGAATTGAGATTAAATCCACAATAGACAATGTAGTGTATTTTTCTATTTTCACTCATGTAGTCTTTTTATGTTGTTTACAGGATTGTGATTATGGTGTTACAAAGCTATAGGTTGTCTAACAAGACTTTGCGACTTGTTGAAATGCGCTGATGTGGTATAATATCAAACTCTACCTTTCTATTAAGTTTTTACTTCATGATCTGAATAAGTTTCATGTTTATTTTGTGCTATGCATGTGTCCTTTTTAGATCTTTCATAATATAGTCTATATGATCTGTGTCAATTGTAATAGTGATTCTTTCAAGTAATTTTGATCTTGTGTGGCTTTTGGTAATTTATTGTTAGGTCTTGTTGCTTATGCAGTCATGGTTATGGCAATGCTATTGTTGTTGCTTCTTTAGAAGTTGGGAAACTGCTTCTCAGAAAGGTAGGTAGAATCACAAGCATCAAAATCCTATTTGCTTGAAGTGATTTTTGACATTCCTAGCTACATCTATTGATTGCCTTGTAACAATAAGCTATTGCTTCTAGTATTAAGGCACCTACCAATCTTAATAGTAAATAAAATATATGCAATCATGTATGAAAATTTCCAATTAGGCAAGGCAACTACTATTAACATTTCTATTTATCTTCCAGACATATTCATAGTGATTTCTTGAACATGTGCATATTGCCCATGGATGAAGGCATGAACAAGTAATTATGTATATCTTGAATAGGTGGACATGTTTCAATAACTATTGTTGTTTCATTGACATAAAAATATACTTGAATTGAATGAAGACTTTGGGAAAAACTAGGTAGGACTATGTTTTCATGGAATAATTCCATGAAAGATAAGATAAATTTAAGTGCTATTTTTGTTTTCCCCATTTATTTGTTGTTTGTTACTATTGATTGTTTATGTGGCTTAATGTTTCTAAGACAATTCCTCAATTCATACAAACACAATGCTATATTTCCAATGGGAGAAATTCTTATTCTCATCTAATTGATTGAACTGTAGTCGACGTCCAACCTAAGCAAATGAACAAACAATGCAAATCCCACTTTGCTCAACACACTTAAAACTTCATGCCATAACACACTAATAATGGCTGCACTTTAGCTTCCTCACAATAAATGAGAAGATACAAATAGTAAATGAAAATGTATTGCTTAAGACGTCAAGTGTCCCCAACAAAATTCCATGCCAAGGCACGACAATATCAACAAACTCATGAAATATTTCTTGGTAAATGCAAATGTACCACTCAAGACACCACGTGTCCCCAACAAGAGTCCATGGAAAGACACGACTATACAAACAAATTCATGCAATATTTACAGTAGCAAAGCCCACTACAATAATTATTATTATTCAAAAAGTTTAGAAATTTCCAAAACCATGAGGAAAATTACAGCCGCCAATCAGAAAAGACGAAAAGATGAAAAAAAATCACTTTTTCTAAATATTCCCCACAAGATCATATAAACTATAGCTTTATTTTTT
>VDFB02362277.1:57329-164350 GCA_007258455.2 Sequoia sempervirens
AGCTATAGACCAAGACTGTAAAAGACATATGAACTTACAAATATCTCATCTTCCATTCCCAATACAATAGACATAGACCCTGTCAACAAACACAAACTTTATCATTTCACACCCAGACATTTTCCAATTACCTGGACCTAATTTTCATTTTCGCAAAATAAATCCAGGTGCAGTTGCAGTCCCTGCCTAACTATGATAGGCTTATGCTTTTACAATGTTTTTTACTATATACATGTTTTCACTACATGTGTTTGTGGGTAGCTGGCATTGTTCATAGTATTTGACATGCTTGGTCTACAGTTGGTGCTAGTATTGAGCATTGGCAATTGGAATACATGGTTATACAAATTTGCTATTTATTATTAAGGTTGATAGGTCCTTTGTTTTTCTCAGGTGGCAACTATGACTCAGACCATTTATTGCATGTGTGAGAGCATAGGAGATCGAATGCCTAACATGATATGGCGTAAATTTGTAAGTTCAGTTTTGTTTTTTATCCCTTGTTTATATATTTATGTCCTACTCTTCTTGCAAGCAAATTATTTTGTTTAAATTTGGAAGGTCTGCTAAATTGCAGTTATATTCATGTGTGAAGTCTGTTTCCTTGTGTTGTTGTTTGCAATTATTTAATTATTGTTATGTTTTGCCTCTATATTGTTACCATGTCATGGAACAATGATATTTTCCCTAGTTGATGAGCATATGTTTGAATGAATATTTCATTTGTATCTGTAGTTATACATATCAGTACTTGGTTTCCTATTTAGAATTGTTTGTAATGAGTCTTGTTCCGTTTCGGGGGTCAAATGCAATAAAGAAGAAACCCCTTGTAGGATTGCATACATTGCCAAGAAGAAGAGAGCCTGGAAACTATCCAACTTCATAGAACTGCAAAACTCTCTATAGGAACATTGCACTACTGATGAGTGGCTCATCTATCTATTTATGATAGTTGATAAGTAGAAGTATTGCTTGTTGTTACAAAGGTTAATGGGGCAAGTGGGTATAGTGAATGACATATGCTATGTAACCCCCAAACATGGAGCAGTTGAAGTAAAGAAGTAGGTGGGTAATGCAATAAACGAGAATTATCAGTGGAAAAACTTGAGAATAAATAAAAAATAAAACCCAACACTCACATATTGGTGAGTGGCTTGCCTGTGTGTTTATGATAAATTTTTGCAAACATCCAAAGTTGTAAAATTTATGAATCTTAGTATTTTTTGCATTTTATGCATACTGCTTTAGTATGCACTCACAAATTGCTTACCCACATTTTCCTCCACAAATATTTGTGCACAATTTTCCTCCACAATCGACAAGACCTTTCTCAATTTTTGGAGACATACAATGCATTAACTATGTATCCATTGCTTGAGAAGCCACCAGCCTATCAACAAAGCTTACAAAATTTGTATTTAACATTTGAATGTTTGTAAAAATTTATCTCGTTGACATTTTTTTGCAAATTTTATCACGTGCTTCTATGTTTCATGTTTATGAATAACATATTATATGTCATGGACTATTCTCATTTGTCTACTTTGTCCCTATGATAGAAACCATTGCTCGCAATTGGAGTCAGAAGTAAAGATCTATATGACAACAAATATTCTTGGTTGTTGAATAGGAAACTGGAAGGTCAGATTTTTGTATCATTCTTCTCCTTTCTTTCAAATTAATTTTAAGACTTCCAACGTGTCTAAAAATTATGCCTTGGAAGAGTTGTGAACAATAAAGGAGAACCTTGGTTCAAGAATCCGATAATTCATAAACATGAAACCATTTTTTTCCCACAAGCAAGTTAGTTTTGCAATGAGGGTTATGCATAATTAGAAGCATGTGATATGAGGTCCATATGCAATGTTTCACTTTGTACACCAATCAGATTATATAATTTAACTATATTTTCCCATATTTGTTTTGCTATTCACTGCAGTCATCCTAATATTTATTTGCTTGTAAGAAAATTAAAAAAAATAGAAGTACATTACAAATTTTGAAAAGTATCTATAATGCATCGTAAAGCAGTGAATGCATAGTTAAGGCATAAAATAGTATGCCAATACTGCTACAGTTGTTAGACTTTCCTTTGATATAGTCAACTGGTGATGCAAATTCAATAATATAAATATATGCAATTTTATTTCTATAGTAAGTTTTGTTTGAACAATTTTCCCAATAAAGCAATGCTTTTTTATCCTGGGTTTGTAGTCTGTTACTAAATAGGTTGTTAGCCTTTACAATAAAATTATTATTAACTAGTTGACCTCTTTTCATTAGTTTTGTTGATTTGTATTAGAAATCGAGGAAAAAAGTCCCCGTTCTTCTCTACTCATGCAACTAGAGGTTTTGCTTGCTGTTACAGGCCCTGACGGTGGAAATGTGTATAGTACATGGAATAGGCTATGCAACCAATAAACATGGAACAGTTGAAGCCAAGGAGTAGGTTAAACACAAATTGTATAGGCTTTTCCTTAGGCTAATGCATCCTACAATAGTAAATTCATTAACCAATTTCTTAAGCAAAGCAATGTCGTTTTAGACTAAGGTAACAATACTAGATATGTGTAAATAGGAAGGCTTTCTCCTAAAAACATTTACTTGGAACAAATTTGTTCCTTCTTTCATGCAATTATTTGTTATGACTCAGTGATCTTTCTAGTCTCTTATTAAATAAGCTCTTAGCCTATACAATAAACTTTTTATTAACTAGTGGAGCTTTTTCACGATAGTTTTGTTGCTTATTTTTACAAACACAAAAAAATTCTCCCTAGTTTCCTAATCAAAATTTCAAACAAGAGTGAGTGCTTCTAGTCTAAGCAGAGTGAAGACGACTCTATCAGTGCAATTGTATTCATTCTACAAACTTAGCTAGGGCACTTCCCTTGTCCTCAAACCAGTACTTCTACCCTCCTTCAATTACAAGTATTGCTTGCTATTATAATGCCTTCATATTTGCCAAAATTTTATCATGTCTTTCTATTTTGTGAATTTTCTTGAAACAAATTCAAAATTACAATCACTCCAAGGAATAGGTAATATACAATCTGATTAATTTCCTCAGCAAAACATTGTATATGAATCACATATCACATAGTTTCAATTGTGCACATCTGTGCCAACAACATTATTGCAATCAAATTATTGCAAAGGTCATTTGCTTATCAGCATAAATTAGAAAATTTTAAATTATTGGCATAATTTTTACAGACATTCGAAGAATCAAACTTCATTGGAAAGAAAAGAGATAAATAATCCCGAATTATGACGTTGCAATATCTTCTTCAAAAATCAAATGTATTTGCACATGAAAAGTTATTATAAATGTTATGATAGATATCAAAACAACCCAAATCGGGCTACGACATCATCAAAATGTCATCATTACGTACAAACATGTAGTATCAAGCAAAAAAAATTGCATCGCAGGGTGAAAATGTTGATTGAGAAAGACTAACCAGGACATCTTAAGAATGACGAACTATGATATATTCACTTATAATAATTTCAAAACTATTTTATTGGCTCATATTATTTTCATGGTTTTTCATTTTTTAAATCTAAAATGGTCGCCTGCTGCCACTAAAGTAGAAGTGTGAAGTTGATATGCTCTAGCATGGCTTTGCACTACATTCACAAGAAATAGCACATGACCATGATATGCTCGAAGCAACTGTCATTTGCTTCTAAGAAAAAAAACATAGTTTGCTTGCCCATATTCACAAAGCATACAATTGCTATATTGCAGCTGGTATTCATGGGCTATTAACGTGCTCAAGAAAAACAATTTTAGTACGATACTTTCAAAAAAATTCAACAAAATATCTATAACCAATAACCACTGACCTTTTGCATGTATACGTATTACTATGTGCCTCATAAATTTGTATGTGAGATGAAACTCACCTATTCATGATCTTTTTAATTTTATACAAACTGTTATAATCTCATTGCTAGCTAATTCGAAATTCATTATTATTGGAGACTTCAACATTGACATGTTGGAATCAACAAAACCAAAGGCACTACTTCTTGAATTTATGGCAGAATGAGATATAGTAATAATTGAGATTGTTATGGTGGCTGCGATGGTGGTTGTTTATATAATGTCTAGTAGTTGCAAATGTCATTTGACAAAAACCATGCTAAAGTGGCATCATATTTGACATTATATAATTAAAGGAAACTTTTAAATAGCGGGCTTTTGAAGTAAGCTATTTTGAAAACTTGAAGCGGACTAAAATTTCGACATATGGTGTTTAGAAACCATAGTTATATACATGTATCTATACATGGTAGATATTTATATATTCTTAATACATTCATATATATATGCATATACATACATACAAATGTATTTAGATACACATGTATAGATACATAGACAAATACATAGATAGATCTTTACATGTTATAAAGAAAAGACATTGGTGGATTTCAAACATTAGTTGGTGTAGATTTAGGTTATGCATATTTCATTTTGTATGGCTTGATTGATTGTTTATATTTTTTTTGAGTTTTATGTCTTGATTAGTCATGTTTAAGCCTGTAGATGACAAACAGTTTATGATCTTCAAACCTTTTAAGATATGCCCATTATCTATTCTTTGAAGTAGTTTGAAGAGTTATGTAAAGATGTGTAAGAGGTATGATTTTGTTATGTAGGATGTCGATCATAGCACTTGTATTTATATAATTGCATATGTAGAGAATATATTGATATATATAGAACATCAATCTTCTTTTTGTATATGGTTTTTATTTTTAATGGTTTGTTAATTTACACAAAAGAAAATTTATTTGAAACTTCCATTCATGAATTAGAAATCGATGAAAATAACTACATTTGAACGCTTCAACCAACATTTCCATGGAAAACTGGTATCATGACAATGGACAGATGCATTAGTGATTAATTTGAACTTTACAATAGTGTCACCAAATTCTGCTTCACCACCTTCTTTACCATTTTGAATTTTTTCGCAAGCTTTGCTTTTTTATGCAAGCAACGAACAACAAAATTAGGCCCTAGTAGATATAGTGTCTTCAAAATCTCCTTGTAGTTATTCTAGAAAAGAGTTCCTGAGAGTATAATGTGTTATTTTCAATTAAGCCTTCTACATTAAATCCATATCTTTGATCGTCCACTCTGAACAAAATTGCTTTTAGACAGCGCATGTCTACTCGTTTGTGATGAAGGCCACCAAACTCAACATGGAAGATCAAAGATATGAGGTTTGTGCAAAAGGGATAATTCAAAACTGCATGTTATACTCTCTAGAACTTTTCCCTTGAATAACTTCAAAGAGCTTTTCAACACATTCTATTTGGAAAGACCAAATTTTCCCAATTGTTGCTTCGATAAAAATTTGAAGCTTTACTCGACACCTAGAAAAGTTATGGCTATTAGCGGGATCTAGAAGCTGGGGATGCCCTTCATGGATGCAATTGGAAATTAAATTCACAATGGGAAGGAGGGTGGTGAAGTGGAAACTAATGAAACTCTTGCAAATTTCAGATTAATGGCTGATGCTTTTGCTCATTGTTGGGATGGGAAGAATTTGAACAAGCTTCCTATAATAACAATTTTACTGTGATTTTGAAAGCATCTTGTATATAGTTGGCTATCTATTAACATGGAATTGTCCACACTACTTTATTATGTGTGGGAGACATCAAGACACTATATCTCATGCAAATGTTGCAACAAAAAATGTTTAAAGCCTTAGAAAAAGTAACACATAGATATCTCATTCCACATATTTGCAGAGACATTTAGAAAACACAAACTGATTCTCTTGCAAAATAGAGGATGACCCAATCAATTGACAAACAAGATGAAATAAGGAAAATACCTTATTCTCTTTGTCTCGTGTGTGATTTCACTCTTTATATGTTTAATTTAAAATTTAGTTTGTCATTCTTCATATTGCAACGTGCATATTCAAAACAATGATTGCAGATTCATCAATCACAAATGCAACAATCACACATGTTGATTTAGTTGATAGTCATGGTCAAATGACTTTCACTACAAATATTGACAACAAATTAATTGGCATATTTCTATCATTTTTATCACCACATACAGGTGCCCACCTCACAAACTATGTCATTGGAAAAAAAACACAATATGAAAGAGGAGATGTCAATTATTCTCTTGTTTTGATTGCTACAAGCACTATTGAGCCCATACAGAAAGTTTGTCAAGAACACAGATTGATTCCTGACACAATCATTTTGCAACTCATCCAATCAAATGACAGTTTCTCTATTGGATCAAAAGGTGTTGTTGGTATTAGTCATTTGCAAGCGCTAATGCAATATGAGTTGCAAGTAAAAGATGGAGAGAGCCAAAATGATTTTCCCACTCTGAGATGTTTAGAACAAATCATGGAAATAGCATAGGATTTCAACACTTTGCTTTTCAAATCTATTATAGAGTTAAGGTAATTGAATTTAATCTATGTACAATATAACATGGTTTATGTCTTCAAGGACGGTGTGCCTTTATTTATGTCTTATTTTTATTGATTGCTAATGGATAAAAAAGAAGACATGTGTATCTTCCTAGACTTATGCCAATGCTATTTTATAGTTTATATGTTCTTGCAATTCATTAATAGCTTATGATGTGAAGTCTCTAGTCCCTTCAGAACAACATTGTTTGTGTCCCTTGTTCAAATGCAACTAAGCGATTCTTGTAGGATCAATGCATCTCAAAGCCCATTCATGCTCATTTGATTTTCCTTGATTCTTACATGTTTTGTATGTACATTTGGTTTCGCTCATACAACACTATAATTCTCATATGTTGTATACTCAATTGTTCATCTTCTCTATCAACACTAGAATCTGCTAATTATCATTTATTGTGTTCATTGCACTTGCAATTGAGTAATAGCTTTTACTGTTAACTCTTAAATCTGTCACGCCAAACTTGTTTATTTCCCCCCCCCCACCTTCTTAGATTAGGTTTGGCACAAAGAACGAGCCAAGTCCAATGTCAACTACGTTGTCATTTCCTTCGCTTGTGCACTCATTTCCTCAAATTGTTTGAGGTTGATGGTATCTATTTCTATTCACAGGATGTTATGTCTACAATATTGCAAGTGAACCATGAGCAAATGTAAGTTACTGCACCTTTTCCAATGTTGTATATATTTGAATTAGGAAAATACAAAAACAAGACCAGAATATCAAAAGCGAATGACGAGATTGCAAAAAAAGAGATGGATAATTTGACGATGACAAAATCTGCCACTATTAAAATGCTTTATTTCTATGATAGTAGGGAGCAAAACACAGGCCTTTGTAAGTTCTTATATGTTTTACATTGTCATTTTTTGCTATGTTGTTTCACTTGCTTGCATTTTCTGACACAAACATAATCCATGTTTTTTGGCAAGGCCTATGTGTATTGCTTTGGAAGAGAGGGTTGATGCAT
This sequence comes from Sequoia sempervirens, assembly GCA_007258455.2. NCBI lineage: Eukaryota > Viridiplantae > Streptophyta > Pinopsida > Cupressales > Cupressaceae > Sequoia > Sequoia sempervirens. Next base: position 64,780 of record VDFB02362277.1, read on the forward strand.
CTATAAGTTCATCTATGTTCAATGCCATTTCTCTACTCATGTCTTTCTATTATGTATTTTTGCTCTCACGTCAAATTTGAATAACACTATATATATATACACACATTACTTTTCATTTCCATTCTTTACCCATTTTTCTTCGTTGTTTCATGAAATTGAAGTCTTAGGCATTGAGCCAATTTATGCCAGCTTTATGAACAATGAAAAATTTGTTTTTGCATTGCTTATTTGCTCCATCAGGGTCTTTCATGGGAATGGAAACTATCTTTGTGACTAGAATTTATCTATATCATACTAACAGCCAACAACAAAATAGTTGTAAGTAGGTATTAATGTATAATCTTTGTGGTTTTCTGTACTCAAAAGTCTCTGTCATTGCCTCATTGTGAATGTCACCAACTCTAGGCATGATTGATGGCTTGTATTCTTAAGTTTATAGCCTATCAAACAAATGATGGTTTACATTGTTTATTCAGTTGCTTTAACTATTTCAGGATAGGATAACCTATGTCTCTTGAGAAAACTTATGTCTTTCATAGTCAAAGCAATGTACCAAGCATTTGTAAGTTACTATATCTATTACACTATTGTTTTCTGCATTACTTATTCATCCACTTACAATCTTTAATGAAAGTAGAGTCTTTGTCTACTACCAGGGTTTATGTCCATTGTACTTAAACCGAAAAACATGTTGCCTATAAGTTCCTCTATCATTTACACTTTCATTTTATACTGTTTTGCATCTTTGCATTTTATGAGTTCCTGCCTATCGTTTCTAGAACAAAAATAATACTTTGCTCAACAGAATTAAAACTTCAAACCCAAGAAATATTTAAATTGCGAACTATTCTCATCTTCATTGAATAAATTGAAATACAATGGACTCTACTACAAACAACAACACATAGATACAATGAATTTATACCTAGATATTTTGCAATTACTTGAACCTAATTTTCATTGGTGTTTAATATATTCAAGTGCAGTTGCAATGCATGACTGCACATAGTAGAAATTAACCATAAAATATAGAGATACAAAAAACTATAAAACGACACTGTAAAAGATATAGAAACTTACAAATGCTTCGTCCTTCAATTCCAAAATCACTGAAGAACTTAGCACAATAGTGTGCTTGTCATGATTAAGAATGGAAGTAATATTTCCTTGGCATGCATGCGCTACAACTGTATTTGAATTTATATGGAAAAGAAGTAAAATAGATCTAAGTAATTGGAAAATTTATGGATGTAAAATGATTATGTCTGTTTCTGTTGAAAGGGTCTATGTCTATTGTATTGGGAGCAAAATATGAGGCATTTGTAAGGTCATATGTCTTTAATAGTGTTGTTTTGTAATTTTCTACATAGTTGTCTTAAGCAACAGAGAAATGAAAAATTCAAAGCATAAAATATAGAGTAACTTAAAAATGCCACCTTTCTCAGTTCCAACACCGTAGATAAAAACCCTCCCAATAGACACAAATTTCAGCCCCATCAAACAACCTGAGCAAATGCATCTCTGCATAAATTATAGTTAACTTCTACTCTGTGCACTTTCCTCATAAACCGTCATTCAATACCAAGACCATGCAATTCTCGTTAATGTAAATATATATAGGGACTCACAAATGCCTCACTTTTCCAATTCCAAAATTGGACACATAGAGCCTCTCAACAGGCATCAATTTCATCCTCATTGGACAAACTGAGCGAACCAGCAGGCAAATGAAAAAATCAAAGCATAAAAGATAGAGTATAATAGCAAACAATAGGAATTAACTCATAAAAAGAAAAGATGCAAAAAAATATGACATGACACTATAAAAGATATAGCAACTTACAAATGCTTCATTCTTCAATACCAAAAGAGTACACATAAACCTTCTCAAAATGTTACTGATTTCACTCCCATCAAACAATCTGATATGTCTAGTAAACAATTCCAAAATGAAAGTGTAAAAGATATACAAGCTTACAAATGTCACCCTTGTTGCTTCCAACATGGTAGACGTGAACTGTCTCAACAGACAAAAATATCTGCCTCATCAAACAATTTGGGCAAATGAACAAACAGGGCAGGTAAAAATTGCATCTTAGTCTATAGACTTGCAAATATTAAATGAAAATCTAATGCTTTAAATTCCATGTATTCCTATTTAGGGCATCTGTGAGGGCACAACTATACCAAAAATTGAGAACACTTATGAAATATTTCCAATGGACAGATTCGTTGTCATAATTATTAAATTTATATCTCAAAATGATTCTGCCATAATGGAATGTGCTCATTAATGTTGGAAATGTTGCATGGCCTCTAATCTTTTTTGATATGTTTGTCCTCTCACACTTTCTGTTTTTGTGCATGCATAGCATTCTAATAACAGGCTAATGCATATATAATGTGCCAATTCTGTTAATGTCAATATATTGTAATGCAGCTCTCGTTAATGGCTTCTAGTATAAACTTCAATGACTTGTAGTGTTTATTCATTTCCTTGCACTAGCTCTCAGAACAAGGAAACTTGAAAAAAAGTTGTTGCACTGTCATTTGGGTGTTGTTTACTCATTTGCTCAGATTTTTTAATGAGGCAAACATCTCTATCTGTTCAAAGGATCTATGTCTTCCAGCTTCAAAGGAAAGAAAGACCTTATTGTAGCTTCATATCTCTACAAAATCCATGTCTATTGAAAAGGTTTATACATATCATATTCAAAGCCAAAAACAAGTGATTTGTAAGTTCCCATATTTTGTTCATACTCATTTCTCACATTGTTTATTCATTTGCTCAGAAAACTGATCAATATGAAAACTTTGTCTACTGCCAGGCATAATTTCTATCATGTTCAAAACAAGAAACAAGCCACCTGTAAGTTTTAACACAATTGACATTGTTGTGCTCTACTTTTTCTTTTGTTTTCCCTCATTCATTGCTTTTACAAGTCATTGTATCCTCTTGAATTGCATACTAAACACTGTAATTCATCAATGTTTGATTCTTTGCCGCCAAAAACTAACAGAGCATCGGATGGACTCAAGCACACTCCCCATCAATGAATTTAGGTATCAAGCTCCTATCCTTACTGCCCCCTCAGAAGCACTCAAAAGCATATTTGTAACAATTTCTCCATTTTGACTCTTTTCTATATTAAAGAATTTATCTTTCTAATATTTACATGTTTTATGCTTTCAACAATTGCTTGCCTAAGCTAATTGCTACTTTTAATCTCTCCATGCAGTTACCTATACCAGTAAATTTTGATAAGGAGGCTCAGTTGATGGCAGTTGATATCCATGTAGCTATATTTACAATGAAATTTTCATTTCCACATAAATACAGTTGATTGACTCTATGTACATAAAACTATTTGAATTCCCATACATTATACATTATATTATTTATTGTAATATAATAGGTTCAAACATTAGACAACATCAAAATAACTGACCCATTAGACAACTTCTTAATGATTCTTCAAAATACATTAGACAACATCAAAATAACTGACCCATACCCTTTCTTCAACATAAAGGCTTTCCAAAAGTATACCCAAATCCACTACTAGGCCTATTTAGACCACACAAAAAATCAACACCAACTCCCCAAGCCCATTTCTCTTCTTCAATGGCATAAACATTTTCAAAGACATCTATACAAATCAATAAAACCATCTCCCACATTTATTCAAGACATTTTATTTAACCCTATACTAAACCTTCCATTTAGACTCCCAAGAAGTGACTGTCATAGACTATCATGCAAAATCAGTAAACAAAAAGTACACAAAGACTTGTAATCCACCAAACCCTAACAAGAAAGGGTTCCAAACATGCCCATACAACCATTTAAGTCACTGTCACCCAAAATGAATACATTTTACAATATCAAAACAAAGAATCTTGACTGTCCTAACTCTGTATTCACAAGACAGTGATAAGAATAGGCTCAAACATCTATAATCCCACCAAATCCTTTCCAAAGGTGAATCAAGATATATCTATCAACCTTTTCCAAACAACTTTACCCAAATGGAATACCTTTTACACCCTCAAATTACAAGATCTTGACTGTACATTGACAATTTCCAGAAATTCATGTAAATTACAGACCTAGGGCTTTCATGTTTCATATGCTAACCTTCATCACTCAATCTAAAACTTTGGAATTTGAAAGAATATGTAAAAAAATCCTTCTTACCAAAAACTAGGATTTTCGACCGATTGAAATGGGAGAAACACAATTTTCTTTGCACTCTATTACCCTAAACCAAGGTTTCCACCTGCCTGGAGATAATTGCACATAACTTTCTCTATACATAATGGATTTAAATGAAATAAATTGAAAAATAAACTAGATTCATAGGGCTATCTAGTACAATGGAGGAGGATAGGAATTATGCACAAAATATGGCTGTACAATGGCTTGAGATAATGAAAAATAGGAAATTAACTGAAAAATAAAGTATTTTATTGAATCTTTTCCTCATACAACTTTCCCCCAACCTTCTCGAAATGTGTGAGGCTACAACATGCCTTTATAAATCCAATCCAATGCCTAAAACTAATTCTTCAACTACTTGACCCTTGGCATTCCATGATTTTACATTTTTTGCATTTTTGCAATGTTGCTTTAACAACATTTTGGCAACTTTTCAAATTTTTACATTTTATGCCCAGATTAACCCAAATTAACTAACAAAGACCTATTACATGCTTAAAATGGCCACTTAGACCTTATTAGAACATGAGATTATCAATTCTAATATAAAATCCTAAGATTGCCTCATGGAGGCATATGCTTGCTAGGGTGCACCTGCACCAGGTAGACTTGACAATTAATAAGAACAAGTAGTTGTATACCTTCTATATATATATATTGTATTCATTTTGGTCAATAGTAATTAGGTAGATGATAAATTGCCTGTACCATTTGGTTTTTATTCATCCTTGGGTTTTCCAATATAAAATTGTGTGGTATGTTACAAACTTTTTTTTAATTTTTTGTTCTTATTTTCAATTATAAATAACATTCTATTACTCTAATTCATTGTTATTTGAGATTTTCAAGTAGCACAATAACATAAATTGTGTAGTTTGTTAATTTATACTATAAATTAGAGAAGTTATATAGTGATTAGAAGTTTAACTATAAAGAGTTGTTACTATGCAATCCTGAGATCTCTATGAGGAAGCAAAATTAGGAGGTGAGAAAGTAAAACCCAAACCATATTCTTGTGCATGTGTTGTAGTGCCCCTCATGATACTGTTCTCTTTTGATACTATGTGGATATTGTTTATGTTCGATGCATGTTTGATATTACATTGGTGATTGTTTTGCATATTTGGCTTATGTGTTTTGCTTGGAAGCACATGATAGTGTTATATGATGTTGATAATATAATGATGCATGGTGTCGTCTTTACCTGTTTATGCTATATTAAGGGGTTATGTAAATTATTTAATACTTGTTTCATGATATGTTTGATGTTGTACTAATGTTTGAAGTTCACGTGAGGGGGACGGTGTTGCATCGCTCATACGTGAGTGCCCTACCACACACCACAATTCTCTCTCACAATGTGTTTGACATTAGATGTATAAGTTGTTTCAACACTTGTTTTTATGCAGGATTGCAAGTACCCGGCACCAACTTCACCCACACCATCAGGTCTGAGCATGCCCAACATACCCAATGGTTATGACATGGTTTAAAGCCTCTTGTGGAAAATCCTCTATATGCTGGAAAGCCTCACAATACTCTCCTTACAACTTTTTCAGACTTGCAAACTCACATTTCGTAGCAAATATCAGCCCCTCCTTGAGCGTTGGCATGGTGAACAGGGTGCCTTTCGCCCGCTAATTGCATTTGCTAGAGAGTATTCTTTTTACGCATTTAGCTGAGGTTTTTTTTTTCCCTCTGTGGCATTCTGTCAAACAGTTCGCGTGCCTTGTGATGGCGACTGTAAAGGCGAAACAACCTTCCTGTTTCCTTGGCAATCCGTCACATCTGCAGTACGTGAAAGTAGAATGTTGTAGAAGTTTAAATAATCTTTGTTGCCATTGCCAACCTCTCTCAGCCGTAGCTCTGGAAGTTTCAAAATTTTAACCTGTTAATTGCATTCCTTGAGATGCCTGTTTTCTTCCATTTAACTCAGCCTTGTTTTTTTTTTGTTTCATTATCTCATTTTCATCATCGTCGTTATATGAGTATGCAATATCAGTGCATACGCTGGAGCTAACCCTAGTTGCATTTTCAGGCCCTTAATCTTTAGCAACCATAGTGTCAGCAAGGAACGATGAATAATTCTGTGTTTTGGAGTTACTAGTATGCAACTGCAAATTCTGAAACCCAAGTGACATTTTAACGTCCTTTTCGTACATATCCTGCAATCATTGCATTCCTTGATATCACATTTCTTTGAGGCATTCTGCCAGCATTTCATGTGCCTTCTCTATGCTTCGCATATTGCCTACCAAATTTTACTGTGTAGATTATTTTTTTCCCCTCCATTCCATATTTAATGGAAATCATTCTTTTCTTTAAAAACATGCCCTCACTTTATAAGTTTTTAAATCTCTGCTCTTAAAAAGGACAAAGTAAAAGAAAGAGGAGAATTTAATAAAAGATAGTAGTTTATTCGAATTAAGAGTTAAGGGAATTTAAGGAGGGATTTAGTATATTTAAAAGTATTTTATTAGGTAATATTTAAAAGTAAGGGGAGGGACTTTATATATATATAATATTCATATTGATATAAATGTATATCTATTATAATATTGTCAATGATAAGATTAAAGTTAATTGTATGTGTTTATACATAAGCTCATATACATGTATATATTTGTATGTCTATGTCACTCATATGCATGTATATATTTGTATGTCTATGTCTGTGTATAAAAATATATTTATGGAACCTTGATTTAATTTTGTTTTATAATGTAAGTAGTTTATAGGCAAATAATCGGGTAATGTCACTTAGTGGATTTTTTTTTCCAGATAAGCTAGTAAAGAATTTCTATAGTGAAATCGAGTTCCTTATATTCAATTAAGTTATTTATATCAATCTTCAACGTAGATAAATAAATTAGTTAGCTTATATTGGAAAAAGAATGTTACCCTATAATATCTTTTGTTAAATTGGATTTGTAAATCGTTGAATATTAATATTCGTATTGATAATTTTAAATTTTGATTTTAAGGATAAATATATGATCATTTGAGTTTAATAGGTAGTTATTACTCACAAATATAGATTAAGGAAATCTAACTTAAATTACCATATTTTATAGTCTAAAAGCTTTTATGATTTGCGTAAATGTTATATTTTTTTAATTAAATTTATTTAGTTTAAGTTAGCAATTGCAAATGTTATATTTCAATTTAATTTATTCATTTGAAGGAAAATAATATGCTACATTTTAATTAAAATTATTATTTTGAGATAACAAATATAGAGGTTACATTTTAATATTAATTGTTAGTTACCAAAATTTGCACCCGATACTGAATTTCAACAAACTTCAGCAATTCTGGTAAAACATGGGATTCACTTCTACGTGGGACATTTGGAATGAAGTGAAACCTTCGGGTTCTAGGCTGGCTCCTATTTGGATAATCACCTAAAAGTACTTAAAACTTGAAATTTTTGAAAAGTAAAAGGATAGGAAAGAAACTTGAATAATAAAATAACTGGGTATTCGAAATTTCTAAGGTGATACACCAAAATTATAAGGATATCTTGATTTAACAACACATAACAGTGAAGCTAATAAAACTGAGCATACTAAAACACAACTTTGGCAAGTAAGCGACTGCATAAAAATGTTTCATAGATAGGTAATAAACTAGTTCAGAGCTTTGAATTAGCAGGAAAAGAGAAAGTTTTCACAATCTACAACCAAGCTTGAACTAGATAAATCTTCACAATCTATAACCTATTTAGCTACAAAATATTCATTCAAGACACAGTTCCAAGACATAACATGTAAGATTAATAGAAATCTCAGCATGAAACATCAAATTGAAAACAGAAGCATACAAAAATGAACTCCAAAGTAGGTCCAAAAATCTCTTGTATTATCAGAACGACTGCAAGGATCTCCTCAAAATATCATGAGTTACAACTGCAAAAAGAGCAAAAAAAACTGGTAGTGGAACTCCAAAAAAAAGTTTTTTATATCATGCAGCAGAACTAACTGAAAATGAGTTTCAAAACTCATAAGTACAACCCTCAACCTCCATGGGTCGGATCCAGAAAAATAGCCTACAAAATAGCACACTTCACTCTCCAAAAGAAGCCAAAAAAATGAAAAAAGTCCTCCCAAGTTATTAACCACCCTATAACTCAGCAAAATAACCTCAAAAGCACTCCAACTGAAAATAGAAGCATCCAAACTACTTGAGAGAAGACAAATCCGAACCCTGAATCCTCTCTAACAATCCCTAGATACCCTCCCAATGTTTCAAAACTGAGTCAACATGCCTACATACTCTCCTCATGTTCTGACTTTCAAGTATAGCCTCCCTATATACCCTCCAACATACTTGCAAAAGCATAAAAGGTATTTTTCTTACTTTGCATTATAATAGTCACATAACTTTATGATTTATAATATCATCATAAAAGTTAATGTGCTTTACATTTTAAGTCAAATGCAAAAAAGAAATAAACAAGTATATAGTTCGGCCTCTTTATGCAAGAAACGGTGGGAACACAAGTTAAGGGTTTTTGGGGTGGCACATATAATGCATAAGGAAAGGTCTAAGTCATGGGAAATAATTTGTTTAACATTTTTTGATAAATAAAGTGAATAAAATCACTTCACTTCAATCGATGGAACAAATAGGGTTTCAACCCTAATCTCAAAACCAACGAACCATACATTTTTTCACATTACCATTTGAAGCTTCTGAATGAAGCACAAGCTGCCGCCATGAGGGTTTGATTTGGAGCAGAAAAATGACATCTTCTGGAAAATTCTGTGGTAGAATCATTGTATTTCCACGCATTCTATGTTGATTCCTCTCCACTCGAGAACTCCAGCCACGTCATTGATGATCTCTATATTTTGTAGATGAAATTCGTGCCTTGTTTTTCAAAGGCTTTTGTTCTTGCTTGTTGGCCGCACCGTTGATGAGTCTCCTGCATTTTTATACGAGTTGGGTGCGGCCTCTGTACTCCTCTTTGGCACGGAAAGGTAAGGCTTTTCTGTTGTTTACTTCCTTGTTCTGAACAAAAACTTTAGAAGCTTATTTTTTACTGAAAAATGGACGCTATTATGATTTCCTCTCCAATAGCTATGAGCATTCTTCATTTTCACGGCTTCTTTCCTATGATATTGAGTATTTCCCAGCATTATTTATGTATTCCTGTGAGACAAAATGCATGATGTTTTTGAATTTCTGTACTACGAACACTTTCCTCCAGGTTACAACTGAGGGTTTCATATTATCCATTCTTCTGTAAAGTCCTATGGTTTGCCTGAAACCGTTGTGCATAGAATACATTTATGAGAATGATAGTGTGGTGCCCAAAGCAACCTTTAGTGCAGCCTGTTTGATTTTAGCAAGAAAATAAAAATGAAAAATTGTTTCTTGTGCATTTCATTTCCAAGTCCGTCGATAAAATATTCTTTTCGAGCTCTGTGTGCACTTTGATCAAATGTTTATTTTCCTGTAGATTCTTCATAATATTTATGCAGCTCTGTGTGCATTTTCCTCATTGCAGTGAATCGAGGGTTTGCTTCCAACTTCTGGGCACACATCTCCTCTATGACATAGCTTTATCACAAGCTAAAGCTCCCTATTCAATGCCTGGCAGCTGAATTCTTTTCATACTTGTAGAAACTCACAAATTGTGTTCCTTTGTATTTTTGTGCCTGTTCTACTACGCTGAGCCCCTCATTATTTGGCTACCCTGAAGATGGTGACCTTCACCTTACACTACTGGTAACCTGGTTGTCTCACAATCATAAAGTCATGATGCTTCTTCTTTCCGATATGAATGATTGTCCTCTTCATTTATGCATAGTGGACCGCTTCTAGCTTTCATGTTTAGCACTGGTTTTTCTGAGAATGGGTATTCCTCCGGAAACTGTATTTAACAATACCTGTAGAAATCTTCATAAACTTATGGCTCCTTTTGCCAAAGATTCTATAAATAACAAGGTTGCTCTTGAGTATGAAAGTAATGCATTTAACTCAGCTCTTCCTCTGGCTAAGCTGATTTGATTCTCCATTTTGAAGTGTCAATACTCATAACAGTTGCGACAGATAATAAAATAGTGACTGGAAACAGTTTGAATTCAAACAATATGACTGTTTTTCATGATTCATATGGTTGCAAAAACCTTGAAATATGTGATATCTTTGATGATGAAATTTGATAAGCAATCACCTTGACATTCCTGGAAACAATGCATCCTGAAAATGTACTTAAAATGCAGTACTGTTGTCATTTATAATTTGCCTACTTATTGCAATGAATTTTCCAGAAAATCTGCATAACACAAAACAAATTCCTTTCATTCTCTTGAATTGCACAAAACATTGGATGAGTTGGGCTCTACCCTTGTGGGAGCCGCATTTTACTCCACTCATATTTGATTTAAATCATACCTGCACCTGTAGCTGCACATGAAACAAACATATTAGAAATAAAATATTTTCCAGATGTATGATCATTTCTTTTTCTCTCTTTGCCTGACAGGAGTGACTTATAGCTTGTCTGATGCATGTAAAAGACAGTCTATACATTAGTGGGCAGATATGTATGTAGGATTGGAGACTATTTATTGTTTAGAGCTCTGCTCTAACCATTGCAATTCTTTTAGATGCGGGATATGAAGACTGAGAGTTGCATAGGACATAAAACAAGCAAACTAGAGTTGAGGATCATGCAAGACGGGAGACCCAAACCTGTCATCAGGCAATAACCAGCCTCCCTCCCTATATATGCATCTTTCATTTCCTTTTAATCCATTCTTGTATATATTGCATTTTATGCATATGAGACAAGCTATACCTCACGGCTTGTGTGAGATAGACTTTAACTTTGAATCAATAAAGACTTACTTTCAGCAATTTTGTGTAAATCTTTTCAATATTGTATACATTTGTATAAATGCAACAATCCATTACTGAAAATAAAAGCTTCTTGATTCTTATGTTTATACACCTAAATGCAATATAGGGAAGACTAAAATGAAATTCACCTCATTTTGTTTTGTTAAATCTTAAGAAAACAAAAAAGCTCGACCTGATTTGAGTTGTAAGTGAAAAATGGGTAACATTAATAATTTTGAAATAAACTAAGGTATAGGTTAGGAAACTTAAATTAAAAGAAATCAAACGGTTTATCTGCTATAGGGTTTCATAGTGTTTATCTATTTAAAAGATAGTATGATCAAAATGCATTTAATGATAGTTAATCATTTAATAATTCTTTTTATTATCTTTATTAGGATTGAATTGTGTTTACATTTATATGAATGGACATTTATAGTTAATCTTGTACATTTTTTTAGATACTTACCTATTTATTCTGGATACTCTTGGTATTATGCATGCTAGTGGTTCTATGTTGATTGCGTCATCCTCTTGGTTATTTTGCTATTGAGTTAATTTTAATGAATAGACATATTTTGGATATGATGGGAACCTAAATGTTTAAGTTACTTCATTTTTGATAGCCATGGGTGATAGGTTGTTAGACTTCCAGAGGCAATGGGAACCTTTTTGTGTGTTGAATTTTCTCATGAATAGACCTTTGGGTTCCATTGATTGTAATCCTATTTTGAGCTCGTCGGTGTACCTTGTTCCATGATTTCTTTGCATTTTGGTTGTGACTATGAGCGACATGGTACATGCCTCGCACGTGCTTTCATTTTATGGATTTTATGTTTGGTACACCCCTTGTGGTTGTGAGCTTTGTTTTGGAACTATTGGGGAGGGTGGCTCTTCATGGGGGCCAGTGCACAAAGGGGTTGTTAGGGTAACCAATGGGAGATTTTTCTAATCAAGTGATAATATAATTAATGTACTAGTGGGTTTGGGTAGTTAAACATTAATCAAGATTAAATTATGTGTCTCACCCATACCGTTAGTGCTCTCTCAGGCTAAGGATGGGATGAGAAGACCTGATCGGTAAGACCACTACCTTGTCTTCGTGAAAGGTAGGTGGTCGCACATGAGTCACCCTATGGAGTGGTGCCTTGAGATAGGAAACCTAGATAACCATAGATGGAGGCGGTACCTTGTGATAGGTTGCCTGGATAATCCATGTAAGGCCATGCGATGACACTCTCCCACAGTACCTGTGTACTTTTACTTTGCTTGACAGCCTCTAGAAGTGTTAATGTACTTTGTGATGTTGTTCTATGTCAGTGTCAATGTTAGTCTTGTTGCTTGATCTTGTTTGGATGTGGACCCTTTCTTGTCATTTCCTAGCATGGGGGGTGGACTTTCGGGTCCACGCAGTTGGGTGGAATGTGTTATGCACCCATTGGGTTCCCAGGATGTGTTCGCGATATAGATGTGGATGCAGAGTTACAAAGCTTCACTTGGATGAAGACTTTTCTTCATTTTGTACCATAAACCTCATTTATGTAATTATCCTTGTACTCCATGTATTCTTCCCAATAATATAAGGGAAGCTCTATTTAATGTACCATAGTATCCTTGATGCATTGTATCTGAGGAAATACACTCCACAATTATAATATTGAATTATGAATTTGAAATAAAATCAATGATGTTTATCTTTCCATCTCTTTTGATCATGAATGATTATAAGTTATCATCTTGTGATCTCGGTTGTGCATATGCTTTCGTTTGATAAAATTTTATTCATCGAATGATCTTTTTGTGTACCCCAGAGAACGTGAATGACTTTGCAAATGCATAATTGTTGTTCGTGTAATACATGTACATTTTCATCATATGTAATGTTTCGCTTAAAAAAAAAAATGTGGTATTTGTTGTCCTTTGGGGTTCACACGGCGGAGCATTACATGTGTGGCCACCTTTGAAAGCAACGTTGATTGAATAATGCAAAATAAAAATTGGATGACCCAACAACATGAGTGCATGAACCAACAATAATAAACCAACAGCTAACAACAAGAAATTATGTAATGACAAGAAAATTGGATGATCAATGCTTAATCCTCCATGCACTTCATACCATCACATTTTTTAGCCAAGAAATTTGGTAATCAAGACATTGGAGAAGAAAACACAACTCGAGTAAAATCTATAAATACCACATTTAAAGTTTGAATTAAAGTGGAAATAAAATCATTTGAAGGACAAGATAATTGTTTAGTTTCTAGACATATTAATTAAGCATATAGAGGTATAATTTTATGTGCATAAGGTTAGTGACATTCAAAATATTTCTTCATTGTGGTATCTTCTTCAACTTGTAACTTGTAGTCTTTGAATACAAATTGTATAGCATATGTATCCTCCTTACATATTTAGTTTTACCATTATAAGATCCAAATACATATAAAAAAATATATTTTCAAATGATAAGAGGAACAAAAAAGATATATTATGTGCAAATACATTATTCTCTATCCTTTATATCAAAGCCTTCACCTTCTAACTTCTACAACCACTTTTCCCACAAAAATATGAATTGTCAACTACCTAACATTTTACTAAAAAAACACTAATACATAAGAAGACACTAACTTTAACTTTTAACCATCTAACACGTTACAAACAAAACATTAATAAATAATAGCTCACACTAACTATATAATATAATATTTCTAACAAGTAGGATAAATCAAGTAGCAAAGTTCATGGTAATATCATTGGGCCTATATTTTTCTCTCCATTGAGGGTAAAAGTATAAACTTATAACACACTTTTATTAAGGAAATGACCAACACAAATACAAATTTTTAATTTTAGATGCATAAATGTGGCCTTTATGTTTTGAATTTCAAAATGACATAAACTAATGAAATGTAGAAATGTTTTGATTATATGGGAAAAATAGGTTTTCAATGGACCCAAAATCATTTACAACAGGTTTTGAATGGACCCGAAACCATTTATAAATAGGTTTTGATGGGGACTTGAAACCCACTCAAAGAAAAACAAGCTGCACATGAATACAACATAAACAAGTAGCAGCGAACCAATAACAGATTACTAAATGAACAACATATCTACCCAAATTTTTATGAATTATAAAAGGTTTTAATGAGAACCTTAAACCCAACACAACCAAGTTTTACAAGGGAACTTGAACCCAAACCAGCTTTAGAAGGGAACCTGGAACCCACTTACAACTAGATTACTGGGACCAACATCCCTCACAATGCACCAAGAATTAACTGGGACCTTAAACCCACTGCTCACACGAACACAACCTAGATCCATTAGGCAAGAACACCAAAAAATTGTGTTCAACACAAACCGCCATCCCACCATAACAGGGGAGGAGACCTCCCAACCATAACAATAGGGAGAAGAAGTCCTCTTGCAGCACCACCAAACATGAAGATCCGAATCAATTTCCACCTCAAAAGGAGTAGGCTCCCCTCTATAGGAGTAGATGCCATGAAGAACCTTACCACCACTGTAGCCAAAGTATAACAAATAACATCTCCACCTCCATAGGAGTACGCACCACCTCAAAAGGTATTCTAACAAAAAAGACCAGTAACAAGGAAATCACCTCCAAAAATCCATAGACTCCAACTGTACCTCAAAAAGAGAGGACTCCACCTCAACAAGAGTAATCTTCACCTCAATAGAAGACACAAACTATAGAAAAGGGAAGAAAGCCACCCAAATAGTAGCAAGAAGAACCATGAAAGTCATCGGCAACTCGAGAAAATGGGCTAGCAAGAGAACCTTAAGGATAAACCCAACCACCATACTAATAACAAGAACATGGGAAATCAGGAAGTACATAAGGAGCAGCCCATATAGACGAGCCTTGAAAAAACTCAACAACCAAAGGCCCAATAGGGTTCCTAGCCAAAAAACAAACTAAGAAACCCACCCAAGAAAAGAAGCCTCCACAAGAAAGAACACGCCCAAGAATAGTAAAACAACAGATACCAAAGGGGGGTAAAAGAGAACATGACAACATAGCAGTGTCATCTCAGCAACAGACACAAAAAAATGGTCAAACAACAGTGCTAGCAAAATAGTAGCCAAGAGAAACAACAATGCCATCACAACAACAAAACAGAGTGAAGGGGGAAACCTTCCACAACTAGACCAACACCCACAATAGCAACTTGGAG
This sequence comes from Sequoia sempervirens, assembly GCA_007258455.2. Taxonomy (NCBI): domain Eukaryota; kingdom Viridiplantae; phylum Streptophyta; class Pinopsida; order Cupressales; family Cupressaceae; genus Sequoia; species Sequoia sempervirens. The sequence continues at coordinate 80,056 of VDFB02362277.1, forward strand.
GGAAATCCACCACTCCATCATAGTCTCAATAGTGAAAAAATCATTAAGCCCAACCCTCTTGAGACTAAGAGAAACCATGACCACCACAAATGACCAAGGGAGCTACATGAGGTTAGCACCAAAAGAAGAAGGCAACAACCCACCCTGCACTCTACAACAGAACCCAGGCTCGAAACAAGTGCCATAAGGAAAAAATAATACCTCAGCATCCCATAAGGATGACAACAACAGGCAGCCCTGCAACAGGGCAACCTTCCAAGCCAAAGACAACAACTTCTTAACCCAACAAAACGGCAACAGTGACCATCCCAGCAACAAAAATCCATCTACCTCATCAAAATCGTCTCCTCCCTCACCATCATCAAACCCTAATTTCATATCCCCCCCCCGCTTCTCTTCCCGCTCCCACTCCGCTCCATTATAATGTTCTTGAAATGTAGAACTATTGATGAAGTTTATGCTTGTAGTTTTAATTATTTTTAAATTTTGATTTGATATATTTTTAATAAATATAAGAGAGTTTGAATTGCTAATTTTTTTTTAAAAAGGTTAGGTCAATGGGATGTCACAAAAAAAAGAGTAAAACATTATTTTTCCCTATTTTTCCCCCCAAATAGCTAACTTCAATGTCTAGTGCATGGAAAAAAAAGTCTTTGAATTTTTTTTTTTTGTAATTATATTTTGAATTCAAAATTTACCAAAACATCATAGTTTTCATGGGACATCATTTTTTTTTATCATTTAAAAATAATATACCCATATAGAGAAGATTCTCTCCTATAGTGTATTGTATATTTTTTAAAAATATTGAATAATATTTGTTTAATTTCTAATCAGCCTCATGTTTGATTATAAAAGCATTCTTATAATAAATATTTTAAAAAATACTAATAAAAATTGAATCAAAATATTTTAAAAAATTGATTCTAGACTCTAAGCTCTACAAAAGAGTGATTTAAGATTTTCATGAAAGTACACCTAGTTAGAGAAATTCAAAGTTGAAGTTCATTTTTTTCTAATTTTCCCCAAAAGAGGGGCTTAGCTACCACATGGGAAACTATATAATTAGTTTCAGTCAAAAGAGTTTCAACTAAAGGATTTCTCTTGAAACCTTACACATAAATTCAACTACAATTTAAGTTTTCAAAAGGAAAAAATATAATTTATAGTTTCAGGTGAAAGGATTTCCCTCGTTACTATATGTGCCACATATACACCATGTGGTTTCAAGTGAAACTATTTAGTGTGAACCCATCACCACTCTCTATCCCTTTTCAAAATGAGGCATCAATCTTGCTAATAAGATTCGCCCATCTTCCTCCAATGACTGCAAATTCATAATCATAACCACCAAATGCTTCATCAAATGGGTAAAAGATATTCCCCTTACCCATATCACTAGACAATATATATCCAAATTTATCCTTCATTATATTATATATTTCTATGTTATCCCTTTCGCCATTATCACTTATAATGGAAAATCATTAAAAAATAATTCCACTCTTTTTTAGTGCTTCCACATCCAAAAGCATTGGTCCACCCCATATTACCCACAAATTAACAATTAAATAGAGACGTATAATAAAACCCTCTTAAAAAACCTCAAAAAGATAGTCAATGATGTTGGCTATGAATAGCACCTAGAGCTTAATCCCATCCTTTGGGTATATCACACTAGCATTTGTACACCAACTAATGTGACTCAAGCTTTTGTACTCCATATTCCCTCATCTTTATATCTAAATCCATCTTACCAATTGAGATCAAGCTTCCATCTTGATGTGTCTCCTTATGACACCTCATTGATGATGATGACTATCAAGTTTGCATGCTTACATGGGTTCTAACTCCTAAGTGAATGATGCCTCAGGGCCCTTAATCCTCTTCAGTCATACTGGAACCACCTTTTTTGTAGTTAAACAAGAAGCTCAAAGCTTGAGATTTTGATATTGGTGATCTTGTTATTAAGAAAAAATAAATAAATCCTTAGGCTAGAGACAAGAAGGGTAAATTTGAGCCTCTTTTATTAGGTCCATATGCCATCATTGCTAAAAAATTGTGTACCTCAAACACTTCCATGTTTAATATGAATAATATCCAATTGAAAAAATCCAAAAAAAAGTAAACAGAAAAATCATCCTTTGGTGAAAACCATTTTGATGGTGCCTTGGGGCAGTCATCATGATGAAAACCTAGAAAATAAATGTCATGTTTGAAAATCAAAAAATACAAATAAAATAAAATAGTAAAGATAAAATTGTCTTCTAGTGGCAACTTAGACAAGTACCATGATGAAAATCTGCATCTAGACACCATGTGTAATAAATTGGATTTCACCATATTTTAGGTTCTCATTTCTTTTTATTCTACTCTAGTTCAATATTCCATGCTTCAATCAATTGTATTTCATGCCTTGTTATACATTGAGGGTAAGTGACTACATCAAACATTCAAAATAAATCCCACTTTATGCCTTTTGGCTCACTTAGTGACTAGGATGCCTTCCAAAATAAACAAGTTTCATGTATTCCCAATAACTCCATTAATAAAAATAAGCATCAAACATTATCATATGCTTTCAAATCTTCAATCAACACACTTGATTTACGTGCAATTTTAATGAAAATATCATAAATATAAATCAACCTTGATAACATACAATTGTCACACCATTTGTCATTGTGAAAATTTCCTTTGCATACATCAATTATCTTAAATAGGATGTGTTGGTGATCTAAATTGTAAACTCCATAGCCCTAAGGTCTGATAATCTTCCAAGTGCCAAGGGTGTCAAACTTGGGAAGATCACCACAAACTTATCTTTGGGTTAGGAAGTTAAGGACCAATTATTGTGGTTAAGAACTCCTTCACTTCTAGCTCTGCAAGACCAAGGGGGTTTTCCCTAAGGTGTTAAATTGATGATTGGAAAGCTAAGCAATAACCTTATAGTAAAATATACCCACCGCACAGTGTATCCCAATTCTGGTGTCACTATATACCTATGTGCTAGTTTGGAGATGAAAATATGAGCACCTACTTAATAGATAGTCCTCCATGTAATTTTCAATGAATGAGTTTTATGATAACCCCTACTAATTGTCACAAGCATTTAGACATGGTAGTAGAACATACACACTAATGAAAACTAAAGATGTTTGAGTTGTTTGATTTTAAGTGTATTAAGGATGACAAGAGAGCAAGAAAATAATAGATCAATGCCTTTATCTAGCTGGGAAACAAAGTCTTTATGTTCATATAAAACATGTAACAACTGAAACCAAGGTGATCCATTAATCAACACACCACAAAATACTAGATTTTTTAGAATGCAAAAGCAAACTGGGTTTTACACATACATCTAGAAAAACCACAAATCTATGTAAAAAATTAATAAATGAGTACTTATTTATCCAAAATCATGCACATACATTTCTCTTATTATGTTGGAAAGATACCTTACAAAGGCTTTGCAAGGATTTGGCAGTCATCTAGTTTTCCAAATAAATAACACACATCCAAAAATGCTTATCATACATATGGAGACCCTCAATGAGGTTTGATTTTTCCATTGATTGGTTATTCTACAAATGTTCAAGTGTTATTACAAATTTTGGGATGAATCCAAATCATTACAATGCAAAAATAGTTATACTATGAACCTTCTGGTTTTGTTGCGTAAGTTATTTTATCTATTATGCTCCTCTCTCCAAAATTGTTATCCTTTAATATCTTATAAAAAATGGATTCCAAGTTAGATATGCCCACGGAAAGGAAATATGCATACTGTCAAAGGGTTGTGCAAGGATAAGAGAACCCTAGTCGTGACCTCCTTCTAGCACCCAAATGGAATTTCTCTTCTGCAAATCTAATCTAATTGACAAGAGCGTGAAAGAAAATTCTCTAACCTATTCCATACATCTACATTATGAATCATGGGAATGAGTGTAAGAAATAAGAGAGTTTCCCATGAAATCCACTGGAAATGACATCCTCAAAGTGCAGAGCACGAGAAAAGCTTCTGTAGATGATTCATGAGGTATGGTCACTACAATATCCCTTTGAGCCACACCAAATTACCATAAAGGCCATTAGGGAATGTGCTTGGATCAAGGTTAGGTCAGTTGCAATGGTGGTTGAGCATTACTATAGGTAGCCAAGATTCAATTTCATCACTTTTCTTGTTGTAGAAATTTAACCCCCATGTGGATGCAAAAATATAACCTGGATTAGGACATGGTGTGAAAAAAAAGCCCATGAAATAAGTCCCAACCTTATTTGGTGCTAAAAATGGATTGAAATGGCTTGATGAAATTATGAGCTCTAAATGGACAAATCCATATCCTAGCTCCTTTTACACAAGGTCCAGATAACCTTCAAACATCCGTAAAGCTCCAACAACAAAAATTCGGCTTCCATTGAGATGCGGTGGAAAAATAGCCTCCATCAAGTGATCATGAAATCTAACTAGCATCAAAACACATCCATTGGGCCACAAAATTCTCATAATGTCTTGATGCACCAAAAAAATACCACAAAGATAATTCCTTGTAGAGAAACTGCTACCATCCATACCTACGAAGAAATGACCCCCATTTAGTCAATTTCACCTTGAACCTTTGTCCAATTCACGTGCATATCCTTGCAATCTTCCATATTTCCTTTAATTCCTTTGTGGAAAACATGGTTCATGTGCACTATGTAGAGATTCTTTCCACATCTAGATGTGGAAACCCAGTTGTCATCAACCAGCTATGAAACTTCCAATCACAAATAAACTGTCACCTACAAAAAGTCTCAACCACGTGGATTTACCCACAACATCCTCGATCTTATTGGACTTCATTTGGCTCATGCGGGTTGGATGCATGTAACTAAACCTTCAACTTCATGAAATACAAGACCTATCTTGTTTAGGTGGAAAACTCCACCGATAATGTCAACAAAGGTGATGCCAACATAATGTGAGCATGATGTCACTAGTGGACCTAGGGACCTTTTGATGGAATGAAATCATCGTGATGTCACCATGGTACGGATGCGGGAAGTTTGATGCCATTGGCCCACAAAACTTCACTTGATTGATCTAAAATATTAGTACTCTTGCAAAAAAAGACATGCATGTAGACATGCAAAAATTCTTTGGCAAGTGAACAAGAGTGATTCAGACAAAAAATCTAGCAAGAGGCGGATGAGCACAATATTTTTACAATTGTGAAAGAGACCAACTTAATCGACACATTACAAAATCATCTAGTTCAACACAAAGGTTCTACAAAGTTGGATGTAATAAAAAATCCGCAAGCTAGAAGTTAACCATAAAATCTAATCGAACTAGACCTTGCGAGGAAACGAGCTTGATTCAAATGGAAGGGGAAAACCTGTATAGCTAAGACTTTCACCCCTTAGTATATTTTCAAAACTTCAAAAATCAACTGGGCCTAATTTTCAATACTCTACCTACTGGTGCTAAGAAATTTTGATAGAAAATGACCCATGACAAATATCTCATATCGGTTAAATATATTTGAGATAAGGCACAAAAGGGACACAAAATTTTGGAGTGCCAATAAGATGCATCCTTCCCTAAACTAGGAATGGTCTAAACCATTTCTTTAGTCTTTTCCACACATTGGCAAGAGGTAACATTGTTGTGTGACAGTTGATAGTTTCTTTTCTATCTCTTTGGTCTATCTTCTTTATCTTTTAATTTTCCTTTTGAATTATCTTTTGACCCATACTATGCAAACTCAAATTCGCTACAATTATTTTATATCATGGTACATTTTGAATGGTATACATTGGGGAAAGGTTTGTTATTTTTGTGTGTTGTGTTTGTTGGTTGTTCTCTCACCAAGCCCACTAAGGTCAACTATCTAGTGATGTGTAGGGAACTCTTTATGTTTATTGGTTGTCTCATCATGGACCTACCAAGAGCTTCAAATGCTTTGTGAGTGTTGGAACATCTTCTTGCTTATTGTTTTCTTATGATTCAATCCATGCATTGTATACATCATCACTTTGGTCTTATATATATTGGTGCATAATATCCATTGCTATATTAAACAAATATGACTCTTTTCAAACTCAATATAACTCAGCATCATGATAATTCCATCATCACAATTTCATACATAATAATGTTTATTGCATCTATGTTTTATTTTTTTCTTCATTTTTCTTCTTTATTTTTACCATCATTATCCATTTTCCATCTAACTTATTCTTCACATCTTTTTATCCATAGCTCACTCATGTAGTTTTCACACGGATAATCTCTCAAGAGGGCATCAATCATTCCACTAACTTAATTTTCATTTATTTCTACTTTTTTGAGGCATATAATCACTTTCTTCATCTCTTCTATTTGTCTCTTAAACACTTTTCTTTTCTTTGAAACAATGTCACTTCATTGTCGCAAAGAGGGAAAAAATGTAGACTAAAAATATTCCTCTAATTTTAAATCATTTATTACTGTAGACATGTCAAAATTCCTTAACGCATATCACACATCTGAAATCACATTTTCCCATCATCAGCCTCATTTTCATCATCATCCTTGCATTTCACTTCATTTGCATCATTAATCCCTGTTGTGACCTATTTCACACATCGTCTTATTGCACATGGGGACCCTCGATGGTTTATTTTTAGGGTTTGGTTTTGAGTTTCAATTTCATAGGTTCTTTCGCTCTGTGGGTTTCAAGTCAGAGTCTGGAGTCATCACCCGAGCCAAGTTGAAATTTCAAGCCTGAAACTGCACGTAAACATCGTAGAAGTGTTTAGAGGACCCTCCAGACGAGGATCGCTTGTGCATTCACCCAATTCTGACACTTCCTACTTTTTAGGGATTTAGCTTTTTTGCTTTTTGCTTTTTTTCATTTTTGGCACTTTTGGACCATTTGGGAATTTACTATTTTTAGAAAGTTGTTTTTCTGCTTTTTCTATTTTCAGAAAATTTCTATTTTTGGCAAGTGCCAAGATCCCCACCAATCAAGGAGTCAAAGTTTCCATCTTTAGAATGAAAAGCATGCAAAAAATCACCAAAAAATCTAAAAATGCAAGTAAAAAGCATGTAAAAATATGAGGAAAAAATCAGAAAGTCAATCAAAAAGCGGGTCTTTTAGATCAAAATCTAGAAAAATTAGATAAAAAGCAATCAAAAATCTGATGAAAAGCATGCAAAAATAGTGAAAAATCTCTAAAAAATCATGCAAAAAGCCATGAAAAGCATAAGATTATGGGTTGAGATAATGTCAAGTTCGCCCAGCTTGCTGTGGAATGGCAAGACCAATGGAAAGTCCGCCCAGCTATTCAGTGGCATGGAAAAGTTTCTTTGAAGTCCGCCCATGCTGAAGATGCACTTGGAGAAGCCTTCTTGAAGTCTGTCTATGCCAAGAAGAGGAATGGAAAGGATGATGGAAAGTCCGCCCTTGGGAGATGGAAATAATTTCTTGAAGTCCGCCCAGCCTAACATAGGAATGGCAAGACTTCTTCAAAGTCCGCCCAGCTTAGTAAGGGAGAGAACTTGGAATTTTGGCTAAGTATGGACAAGTGGAAAGATAGATTCAAAGTCCGCCCAGCTTAGTAAGGGAGAGAACTTGGAATTTTGGCTAAGTATGGACAAGTGGAAAGATAGATTGAAAGTCCACCCAAGCTTAATAAGGAAGAAAGTTAGAAATTTTGACTAAGTGTAAGACATGTGGAGAAACTTCAAGCAAGTCCGCCTATGCCAAGATGGAGAAATGGAAAGAGTTTCTTGAAGTCTGCCCAACCATATGACTTGACAAGTGGAAAGACTTCTTGAAAGTCCGATTTGCACTTAGAAAAAGAAGTTCAAAATCTGAATGGTAAGAAGTATAGCAAGTCCGCCTAGGCCTTGAAAGAAAATGGAAAAGTTTTTGCCAAGTCCGCCTAACAAAATTTGTCTAAGGCATGGAACATCCAGAGGGAAATTATAAAATGGCCAAGACATGAGAAAATCCACCATGATGGAGAAAGAGAGGAAAAAACCCATGGAAAAAATTGTCAAATTAAAATAAAGCATGGGTAAAATAAAAAAATAAAGAATTAAAGGTTGAGAAAATCAAAAAAATCACATGATAAACCTTTAATTATTCCCAAACACTTAGAGAAAAATCGAGCTCTATGCATAGACTTCAAAATTCGATGAAGATAAAGATGAAGAGCTAAAAATTTAGAAACTTTCCTCGATAAACAAGAGTCTACATTCGATGAACTTGGAAGAATTGCTAAATGGATCGAATTTTTTAACTTTATAAGGAATTCTCAAGTCATTATCAACTCACAATTTCGATTTGAGAAGAGGCTTAGCTCTCTCTCCATTTCAAGAGTTAGTAATTTTTTTCGAGAGTTCAAAATTTCTCGAGAGAGAGATTTTTGAAAGATAGAAATTTTGAGAATTGAGTAATTAATTTTTTCGAGGTGAAAGAATGAAGAAAGAGGTAGAATTCTAGGCTAAAGGTCAAAATTTTCAGAGGATTGCTTGCTTTTTTGGCAATAAAGACCAGATTTTTGAAGTTTACAATTAAATTGTCAGCCACATAGTGTAATCCCAAAGTTTGATGAATTATTTTTACCTTTGTCTTCATTTTATCTTCAAAAAATTCACTAAGTGTTATTACTCAGCTTGCTTTTTCATCGAATTTAACTTTCAACAAGTTGAAAGTTAGAATTTTCACAAGAAAAATTTAAAGAAATCATAATTGAATGTTTATTGTATTCTCTTTCTCGTAGGTTGATGACCACCCCCGGAGGATCATCAAAGAAAGCACCAATGAAGTTCGCCAGCAAGGGAATCCAACAGGAGACAAAGATCACTTCCAAGTGGAGGAACATCATAGATACAGACCTCAGACATGTGGACTTTGAAGAATTCAAAAAAAGGATGTATGGATTAAATGGACTTATGCCCACAGTGATTGCCCACCGAATGATGTGCAATAGAATTGTCCAAGTTACCGGATTTCCTACAGCAACCCAATGTGTTGAATTGATGGTCGAATGTGCAAGACATTACAACCCACAGGAAAGACAGATTATAGCTCCTGATGGAAGAATTTTGGTGCACCTTGGAGAACTAGCTATCCAAGAGGCATTTGGCATACCTGATCATAATTGAACTTCATATAAAACAAAAGAGGAAGCCAAAAGAATCTTTGAGGATCGGGCAGATCAATGTGCGACTCATATCAATAAAACATGGTTGGAAAATCCAAGAGCTTCCGCTAAGAAAATGCCTAAGAAGTTGCACAAGACAAACTTTAAGGAGGACTACGGTGATATCATTTTGCTCTTGAACAGAATAATGGGAAATCCTCAAGGCGCCTATTTTGAAACATGGATGTACTTCTTTATTGAGGAAATCACCTTCGCAGTCAAGATGCTTAACTGGTCAAGAATGATCAATAATAACATCCATGAGCAATTAATCAACCTTGAAAGGACTAAGTCATTCCATATGAGTTCCTATGTCATTTATCTATTGGCCAGAGCTTATAAATATCCTGGATTGATATGTAAAGGTGTTGTCAGAAATGGAGAAAATCAATTCAAAGTGTATGAATGTTATCCTCAATTGCAACTGTCTACCAAGTCCCATTTTAGAAGAGCGCACGATGCATTCTTGATGTTCATCACGAGGATACTACAAGGGGGAACCCATCAGAGGCTGACACATGAAGCAAAAAGCCTTATCAGTAAATATGGATCTTGGTACATCTAGTTTCCTAAATTCACTTATATTTGAATCCATGGATTCACTGGGAATCCGTTCAAGCTTCTCGTCTACCCCACCCACGGGATGATCCTATTGGAGGTTCTTAGGCAATTGGAGACTTTTCAAAACATCCAAAGGCCGAAGCAGAAAGCAGCTGTTACTTTCCCATTCTTTATCAAGAACATGGAAGAATATTGTTCATCTGCACAAGCAGTTGAAGGTGCTAGACTAGAAATGTAGTGGTATCCGTTCACATCATACCGATCTCAAGCCAATTTTGATCCCCACCACCACATCAGAATTGTGAACGGAAGGAAATATAAACACCAAGTGGACCTGGAAGATTATTGGGCCAATGTCGCAGATGAATTTGATGTTAGGAAAAGATTGTGGTCTAGACTACCTGTCAACTTGATTAGAACGATAGAACTCTTCCGCTTTCCAGACCAATTTGAAGATGATGGCGAATTTACACAGCCAGGTTTTGATGAAAGTCAACCTCTTCCTCACGTACGCTGGTCAAAACTGGAAATCTCTAACTTGGACACCTTCATGAGGCCTGTCACCAAGTATTCACAATGGTGGGCAGACCAGCAGATTAAAGAACTACGACGGAAGGGTATGCCTTTGACATACACTCTGATGGGCCAATCAGAATCTTACTCTTCTAACGCTGGAGCATCACAGGGAGACGAGCCAATTGAGAGCTCTAATCCTAAGAAAAGGAAGGAGACAAAGGGAAAATAAATTGTAAACGAAGAACCTGCTAGGAAGTAGCAGAGACTGGAGCCTCTTCATTCTGTTGTCTCTGCGAATGTGAATGAAATTTTAGACATTGATGAATCTTTGGGAGATATAAGGATTCCCTCTCCTATCCATGTTCAGCCAGAAGATGATGAACCTCCATCACCCACAGATATCGAGGTCTTGGAATCGGACAATGAGGTTGACATTTTGGACAACGAGTTTGAAGAAGGGATGATTTCAGCCTTGAGAGGAATCTAAGAAATCCCGGTTGTGCAGGACATTTAGGAAGAACAAGATATTGAGCAGCCAACTATTCTTGATTGGTTGAAAGAGAGATTGAAGGTGAAGGAACCTGAAAAAGTTCCAGAAGAAGATGACATGGTTGATTTCTTGGCCAGATTGGAAGCAGTCAGTGCAAAAAAGTCTGCCAAAACCTTCTCCACCATTCAGAGAGATGAAGTTGGGCATTGTACAGTCCAAGTTGCTATACCGACAATTGAAAAGTCAAGGGAAGAGATTACTCCCCAGGAGTACACCATTACCACTATTGATTTAGGCCCTACCACAAAAGGATAGGAGATGGAAGAGTTGGATAATTTTGTTGCCACTATCAAAGCAAGGCTAGAGAAGGAGATAGTAAAGAAAAATTAGTATAAACGAGAGGTTGAACGACTCAAGGAGTATATTCAGCACCTAACTAAGCTTCTTGATCATACTACCTCAGCAGCTCCTCCACTGATGAATACTTCTCAGGAGATTTTTGAAGAGGAGAAGAACATAGCCAAGGAGACTAAAGAATGGCTAATCAGCAACAGACAAGAGGTGGTCATATTTGCAGAAAGACTAGCATTGGCGTATGGGAAAACTTCTTCTTTGCTCTCAAGAATTGCAACATTGGTAGAAGCATGGGATAATGCTCAGGATGCTCGAGATAGAATCATTCCATGTCTCAAAGTGCTTAAAGGAGTGTCGAAGCAAGAGCTGGTCAACGAAAAAGTAATTGCACCAAGTGCAGCTTATGATTTCAACAGTTGGTACATGACATTGATTATACGAAGTGAGATCATAGAAAAGATAAAAGGCAGATACTATCCAAATTGAGGAAAGGACAAAAGAAGTTCAGGGGAAGATTCTAGCTATGGTTGCAGATGCGCTGGAAAAGGACACTGTACGAGCAAACAACCTGCAGTTTGAAAACCTGAAGCACAAAATTCAGGAAATCTTCTTCACAACTAGGCCTGTCCTCAAGCAAAATTTGACTAAGGCAATTGACTTCCTGTTCATCTTTCGTAATTTCCAGCAACAGGAATCAGAATGAGAAGATACTTTTGTTGAATGCTCGGATGATTTAGATTTGCTAGAATTCAAGGTCAATGCGCTGCCACCTGTCACGATCGAGGAGGTTGACATGATAGTTTCTAAATTCATCCAATATAATGCAACCAAAGAGGATAAGGATGTGCCTCCTCAAGAATAGCTCCTCACTTTAGTTAACTACCTGTTATCTCATTGATTATTGATTGTGCTTTTAGAAACCCTAATTAGGGTTGTTTATTTTTAATCTCTGCCATTGATTCCAAATTAATCTTGGTTGTTCATTGTATTCCAAGAACTCTATATAAACCCACTCTTATTCTCTCATTTGGGGGATGGAATAAGATATAAGAATAATAATAGGAAGAGATAGATAGAGATATAGAGATAGACAAATAGAGCATAGATAATAAGAGAGAAAAAGTTTATGAAATTGTTGCAAAAGACTATTTTTTGATAATAAAGTTTATGATGCATGAGATGCTTTGAATTCTTTCATTGTCAAATGATTGCATGGTTAAATACTTCTCTTCCTCATTGAATAAGAATTTCTTTTGAATGTATGTTAAGGGAATGATAGATTGATCGTAAAGATTAGTGAAATTGTGCTCATACTTTCTTTGGATGGATGATTTCTATTCAATGTGTAAAGTTAGACTAAGCTTTTGATGTGGAGGCTTCATGCTATTACTTCGAATAATATTGTTCTATTGATGGTGTTGTTCGTAGTAAGGAAATTTTAAGCACAAATCCCCAAAAGATTGCACTTGCTTTGTGTAGTTGTCGTATACCGTGGCGAAACAAAGTATTGTTATTTGGTTTCATTCAATCCTTACTGTCTCTTGAGTTCATAGGAATAGTATATGATTCCTCAACCCTTACTCCTTTTTTCATTTTTTTATCTAAAATTCGAAAATCCAAAAAAGAAATATAACTGCATTTAAATCCTTTCTTTCTAAGTGACTTGCTAGAGTAAATCCTTTTGTGTTACCAGCAAAATCACATCATTCGCAGAGCTTATCCACACCCAGCTTACAAAACATTGGAATTGTTGTATGATCTTTTTGGCAATCTTAGCATACGAAGCAATTTTTCAAGAGAGGATAGAGTATCTTAGGATTCTTTATTCTAGAGTGCTTGGTGAGTCATAAAACACACATCAACAATCCCCTTTTAACATCATTTGCACCAATTAACCCTATTTCCCTTAATTAAATAATCTTGAATTGTTTAATTAATTCATCCATTTCATCATTAATATTCCCCTTATCACCCTAATTGAATAATTCTAATTATTTAATTATTATTCATGTAATATATTCTTCCGATCCCATCATGATTAAATAATTTTGATTATTTAATTATCTCATCTTTTAATCTTCTTGTCACATGGATTAAATAATTTCTATTTTCTTTCCACAGAGCATATTCTTGAAGAATATTTCATTTTAAAATATTTCATCCAACTTGTCTCAACTATTTCTAACCCTTGATCTTGAAATCACCTTGAGCTTAAATATCCTAACCATTTTCCTAAAATGGTGGAGCAAATCTTGAGTTCTAACTGATCTACTTCATCCATCTTCCTTGATTCACCCTCCTTGGTGGGTGTTGAGGATCAATCTCAACCCTTCTTTATGGGGTTTCAAACTCCATCCTATCTCTTAACCAATTTCTCCAAATCTATAAAAAAACCCTCACCCCTCTCATAATTCATCTAGAGAATTTGTGAAGGGATCATGTCCAATTGATTCTTGAGCATATACCATTGCATTTTAGGTCATCATATCAAGTTTTTGCAATCATGGAGGCTTTGTGTTGAAAAGCAATCCAACATATTAAATCAACACAAATACACTCCACCATGGGATGGTAAGATTGTGTAGTTTTGAATTCATTTATGTTTCAATTTGATTGTGCTAACCTTGTTTGAATTCATAGCTATGGTAATTGCATTTTATGAGTAAGTGGGTTTTGATCCTTGTTTTGATTTCATTTTGATTGAATTCATTGATGTTATCTAAGTCCATATTATCCCCTTACATTTACCAATTAGCATTATCATTATTATCTACCATTAATCATTATCACATTTATTACCATTACCCACTTATTAAATAGTATTTTATTATTTAATTAATGTGAACTAATAGTGAATTTTAAATAAATTAATATTATCCCTTTACAAATTTGCTTCAGTTAAATATATAGGAGGGAGATCTTGTTTTATTCCCTGCAAATGTGTGAAGAGCAATAGGTTTAATGCCCCAAGTGCATGCACAAAGCTCCCCAGCAAAAGAAATCTGACCTAAGAGGATTTCCCAACACGAGACAACTTTCCAGATGAATGCTGCTTCAAACTAGCACTTGCACCTACAGGAGGTTCAAGGGAGAGGCCAATAGAAAATTAAAACATAAATGAATCTTAACAATACATTGTTGATTATATTAAAATATAAATTATATACATGTATACATTATGTCATTTAAAATAATTCATGCACATATAATTTTGGATCATTAAAGTTCACTAAATCCTTTATATAAATCATTTTATCTTTATTCAAAAATAAAAAAAATAAAAAAAATAAACAAGTGCAGTAATGACAGTCAAAAACTTATTTCTAAAGTTTGCAGCAGAACATGAAATTTTTTCTTTCCTTGCAACCACAGTGTTCAACATTTGGAATGCTCGTTATCTATTAAGTTCCATAAGTTTGCAGCCTACAGGCAATCTTTCCTTGCAACCATATTGTATATCATTTGGAATGCTTGCTATCTATGAAGTTCTAGTTATCACAACAAGAATGAAATTCTGATCTATTTACAAAACAAAATTCTGATCAATGCACAGTGGTCTCTAGCTTCAATGGATATTGCTCTGACTTTTCTAAGAGCCATAGGGACATAACCTGTACTTCTAAGCATAACCTTTTTATCCTCAACAAAAGTATCCCTGGTTGTTCCAACAAAGGTTGCAATTGCCCCAGCCGCAAGACTCCTCCTAGGTGCCTCTACATATGCTTGTCCATATATGCCAAGGAGTTCCAGAGTTTAGAACTTCAGAGGACAAAAATAGCTTCATGGGATTTAAAGTCTTTCAAAGCCCAAAGGATTTATATTATGATTTTGGATTGGTTAAGCTCAAGGATGGAACACGGGCCAATCTTATTAGGACGCCTGAATTAAGCCATCCTAGCTCATATAGAACAAACATCAGCTGCAGTTGTACTAACAACATAGACACCATATAATGAAGAATGTCCTCATCAAAATAAATAAATTAAGTGATATCAAGTCATATCACCCTGTGTATATGTTTATAGGCGTGTAAAGTATGGCCATCTGCCTATGTGTTCACCCACTTTCTTGCTAACTTGCTTGAGGCTCTTCCAATCTTGAAGATGGATTCATGGCCAACAAATTTCAATGCAATATGATATTTGTCAACACTGAAAACCAGTCATTCATTTTTCCAATCTTTAGTGTGTTTTAACATTTATCTTGTAGTTCATAATACTTCGCGTCAAAAATATATGGAAAAAGGAGAAAAAAAAATGTAAAAATGTAGTTTAGAACTTTAGTGGGAAGGGCAATCACTTAGGAATTCCTGAAGGTTCTAGTTAAAAATTCATCTACATATCAAGTATTCATTGCTGTGAATTATATGACTCTACAGTGCACACAAATACCCAAACTTCCAGACAAGGAAGTGAAACATAATCTCCAAGATCGGGTTCATCTATCCTTGGTAAGGGGTCATGGTGTTTAATGAAATTAAATTAACTATTAAATAAAAATCTGCAAATGTTGTAGGAAACAAAATATAAAGCAGCGCAATCAGAAGCAGAAATATAATTTAATCGACATTGACAATCTAGAAACATGAATGAAGACTACAATCAAATTGCAGAAACACAACATTTATAAAGATAGCTATTTGAATTTTTCTTTCTTACATTTCAATTTCTTCACAGATAACTGTAAGAAACAACAAAATTTATAAAAGGAGCTATTTACATTTTTCTTCTTACATTTCAATTTATTCACAACCAAATAAATGAAGTCACTTCCCTATACAAGCATACACTCTGAAGCCCAAAACTAGTTATTTGGTCCATTGTTTCTAACAAGCAATTAATGTAGTAATTTTGTTAAAAGTATCAATTTTGTACGGACTATTCATCGAATAAAAAAAATCTATATGTTATTAATGATTTCGTTGTATTTTATTTATTTTTAAATACTTAAGCTATTGCGTTCTTAAAGCCATTATGAGTGGATATTTTGATCATAAAAGAAACTTTACCAATTACACCAATACTTGTTTTTACAATTTTTGCATTCTCCTCTGTTCACCAGAGACCTTTTCATTGTTTATCTGGTTTTTGATCATCTCTAAAACAGAATAGAAAAAATGCAGACTGTTTTTAGAAAAACCTGGTATATATTCTGAAAGCTAATCTTGGAAAATTTCATCCCTTCTCATTCAAACTCAGTGAATTTGAAGTAAAAATGAGTTCCACTTCCAAGAAACAGTTGTCAATGAATCATTGAGAACACTTCAAAAAAGATTCCTTAGGCAATGCTCCCAAAAGCTACATACATTTTCTGTCACATAATCTTAAGTATAAATATACATAAAAAAAGCTGATTATAAAAAACAACACAGAATCATTGAGAAAAACACAATTGTAGGCCACGAAGTTTTTCTCATTAAATATCTAAACCCACAGTCTACGTACAATGTTCCCAAACACTGTGAAATCTTTTCATGTGCCACAACCAAATGCACAACTCTACGCAAATAGATACATCTTAATTAGTCCCTGTCTAATCTATAGGCGGAGACTAATATTCTCACTGGGTTTTTTTTCCTATTAATTCATTTCTGGGGAACAGCATCAGGAGCTTTATCCTAAGGTCTGCGAGGATTTCATCATTAAAGGGGAATTTCACCCGATTTTTGCAATATTCTGATTGGCAATTCAGATTTCTGCCAATGGTTTTTTGTTTTTTCATTTGTAAATTGTTCTTGCCACCACTCAAAGATGAACGGGAGAAAACTTTTCATGAGTTCTAATGTTTTCACGATGTGGATGTGTCTTCGCCATGAGGGTTCTGGTGGGCAGGTGGCATTCATGAAAGCAGTTGATGTGGCTTGTTTCTGCTACCACATTTTGCATACAAGCCTAAGCGTCATTTCAAAGCTGGAGATACTCACTAAACGTTGTTCGGGCCGGCCAGCCTAAATTAGTTGTCTTGCGAACTGGCTCTGAATTGAGTGCAAAAACTGGTTCATCGACTAGCATTGGCTCTCCAACGGGTGGTACTGTATCTCAATATCGATCTACGAGATCTACTCCAACTCCTGCCCATGCCTTTGTTGCTTCATATGGCCTTATGGGCGGCGTTTTTGCCTGGTTAACTAGAATGTAGAGCAGTTGTGCTAGCTAGGGTTTTCTAAATGGGGCAAACATGTGCTTTTAAGTTTCTTTTGATAGTTTGCTATCTGGAGTGAGTTGGATTCTTAATGTCTTACATTTAGCTTGGTTGTCTACTATTCAAATAAAGTATATGTTTTGAGTACTCAAAACTAGCTGACATTGGCGGATGGAGTGCAGGGCATGTGTTTCTTGTACATAGGTTTGCATCTATTGGTATCATTCTTAAAACATTTCATGTGCCTTGTCTATGCTTCCACATTTTGCATACATGTCTACCAGGGCAGTTGCAACTACAACATTTCAAGATATTCCTCTATTCTTTATGCTTTGATGAAAATGTAGAGGAGAAAGGAAGTGTCAAGCATGATTTGTTTGAAATTGAAAGTGCATTGCTTGGGCTCTGTGGATTGCTTCCATTGAGTAGAAGGAAAAAGAAATTAATTTTATTTGATATATGCTTAAATGGACAAACCCCCATAGTCAGGTACCATGCTTTTGTCTTTCTCAACAATGGTTTGTCTAATACCTCTCAAATAGCCATGCATATCAATTACTCCTTAGGTGTCAGTCCTTACCAGCAACTTCATTGAAATATTGTCTCCCAACTTCAATACTAAACTTGTTCCAATATTTTCTGCTTTTTCTCATAGGCAAGACACATGTTCTGCATGTTAGGATATGTTGCAGGGTTTTCTCTTACATGGTGGCCTCAATTCAAGGTGTGGACATGCACCAAATTGCTTCCAGGGTAGAAGGGGTTTAAATAGCATGTTTTCAAATGGCATTGACATTCTTCCATGCAAGTCCTACGCTATCCAGTCAAGTATAATCCAATTGTGGCAAAGTCGGGTCATTTTGATACTAATCAATAGTCGCCATAAAAATTTTCTTGCTCCATCCAATTATGGATGACTGTATAGCGAAAAAAGAGATTCAAGTTATGTTAGTCCCTGCCTATCTATAGGCAGAGACTAATGTTTTCGCTGGCCTTTTTTCCCTATTAATTCATTTCTCGGAAACAACATTAGTAGCTTTATCCTAAGGTCTGCGGGGATTTCATCATTAAATTGGAATTTCACCTGATTTTTTCAAATATTCTGATTGGCAATTCAGATTTTTGCCAATGGTTTTTTGTTTTTTCATTTGTAAATTATTCTTGCCACCAATCAAAGATGAACAGGAGAAATTTTTTCATGAGTTTCTAATGTTTTCTGGCTGTTGCTAAAAGCCTAAAATAGGTGCTTACTATTATGCTTGGATAGATTTTTTCCAAGCATCCATAGCTTGTTCGAAAGCACCTGTTTTAGGCTTTTAGCCATAGCAGCAAGGCAATAAACTGTTTGATAAAATGCTTTGGTAGACATGTATGAAAAATGTGGTAGCATAGACAAGGCAGTGAACTGTTTGGAAAGATGCCTCAAAGAAATGTGGTCTCGTGGCGATGGAATGCCATGACAATCAAATTCCGTAGACAAGCCATAGACAAGGCAGTGAACTGTTTGGAAAAATGCCTCAGAGAAATGTGGTCTCATGGTGATGGAATGCCGTGACAATTTTGATTGTCACGGCATTCCATCACCATGAGACCACATTTCTTTGAGGCATTTTTCCAAACAGTTCACTGCCTTGTCTATGGCTTGTCTATGGATTGTCCTGGAATTCCATCACCATGAGACCACATTTCTTTGAGGCAATTTTTCAAACAGTTCACTGCCATGTCTATGGCTTGTCATGGCATTCCATCACCATGAGACCACATTTATTTGAGGCATATTTTCAAACAGTTCATTGCCTTGTCTATGCTACCACATTTTTAATACACGACTACCAAAGCAGTTTATCAAACAGTTCACTGCCTTGCTGCTATGGCTAAAAGCCTAAAACAGGTGCTTTCGAATAAACTATGGATGCTTGGAAAAAATCTATCAAAGGATAATAGTAAGCAATAGCATAGACAAGGAAGTGAACTGTTTGAAAAAATGCCTGAAAGAAATGTGGTCTCATGGTGATGGAATGCCATGCCAATCTCTTAGGCATCCGAACATTGTTCACTTTAAAGAGGTGAGAAGTTGCAAGTCTATGGTGCCACACTACTGGTAGGTGTTTTGAATTGAAAACAAAGAATATATAAATGCTAAGCCTGATTGATGGGGCTCAATTTGAGAAAATAGGCCAAACTTCTGCAAATTTTCACCCATGAACTAGATGATACCTTAAAAAAAATGGAATCGTGACTCTAAATGGGCCAAATTGGCCAATATATCCTGCAACACAGGTTGAAAAACTCTGCACAATACGCCAAAATGGCAAAAAAAGGTCTGCATAATTGTCTCGAATATTTTTATGTTGGTTGGCTGGGAAGTTTAACCTAATGTTTTTATTGTTTTTTTCCTTATCCAGCTATGCATAAATTATCTTACTGTATTGTATGGAATTTGCAATCTTGTGTATGCACTTCCTCTGTCTGGGTTTGTATTAATTGTTCCTGTTTGTGTACTTGCCTAACCAGCAGTTTGCATTTTGATGATTGTTTGCAATGGATAATTGAATTAGTTTTGCATTTTTATTATCTTCTTGACGAGAAAGCTATATTTTCTGGGCAATGGTATATTGTCATTGAGTTTAGCTGATGAATTCCTATAAAGAATAACTTATGCTGAAAATGAATGTGCATTATCTTGTACGTGACCCTGTTTGACTAAAGCTGGAATCAATTCCAATTTGATTTCAACAGAGCTCGCTTAGAAGGCTCTAACATGACATAAAAAGACAGTTGTAGATGCAAAATTTTAGGAACAAATGATTCGATTAAGTATAGGCCACCGTCCATCAGGGAGAAAATCGAATTCATTGGCTTTATTTTATTGCTATGATGTCTATTCAATTTTAATTTTAATCAGATTTTGTGACGACAGAGAACATAAGTGCATATCTATAGAAGGTCTTCTCTTGTTTGATGCAGTCACACTTCCAGAGGAATCCATGAACAGATTTGCTAGCGATTCAAAAGAAAATTGACTTCTTTTCTCATGGGTATTTATTGTAATTGGCAGTCTAGTGACCAAGTAAGGAAACTTAATATGTTTGTAATTTGAAAAAACAAATATGAAGGCCAAACTCATTCCATTTGTAAAGGACCAGAATGTGTACATACATTTCTGTATAAATTTTATCATGCAATTAGACCGTTCGGAATGAGTTGCTTTGCAATTAGATTGTTAAGGAAGAGTTCCTTTGAAAATTTCCTATCTACAATGCTATGATTGTTTATGTGTATTATTTGTGCGCACAATTGTGACCTAATGATATAGATTTATCTTTTGTCTTATTTTCTTAAAAGATCACACCAATCATAATGAAGATTGTGTTAATACTAATTTGTTTTATGATTCAATTTGATGGAGGGATTTGTGATAGTCAACTAATATTTTCCAGTTTCTTTGATGGTGTTGTTGACATATTCCATGCTCAAAACATTGAAACTTGGATGCCGCATTGCTCCATCTGCGTATATTCTTTCAAATATTAGGTGAGTAGTTGTGGAATCTCCATAGCTAGGATTGGGTGCATTTTTTAATGTTGAGCTCATCCAAATTTATAATTTTAGATGAGAATTACAATCCATGTACACTGTAAACTAATTTCCAGGCATATTGTTTGTGTAGGAAATCAAGGTTTTAAAGATGACTTGTGTAATGCCCATGGATAATTTCACTTTCTATAGGAAGTAATTATCTGTTTGTTTCAAATATGTAGATCTTGTTAATGTTATTGCAGCTTCGGGCTTCATACTTCCTTATTTATTTGTGATTATCTAATGGCAACATGTCTCTAAGTTGGCCGACCTCCTTTGTAATCATATTTATTATTATTTGTAATTTTCTTGGAGGCCGACTCAGCATTTATTTGTAATTATATTTTCTCTTTTGATGGCCGACCTAGTTCTTGTAGAGGTGCGACCTCTCTATCAATATGTATATATAGGTGGTCATTTCACTCCATTTTATCATCAAGCAAGTTCGATTATTCCTTCTCTCAAGTGCGATTTCTATCAAGAGCAGATCCTTCCTTCTAGTGCGAATTTCTTTGAAGGTAGATTGTGAATCTTTACAAGTGCAGATTTGTGTTCAAGGAAGGGCAGACTGTTATCTGTTGTTACAGCCATTGCTGGTGCTGAATATTGGCCTTGTGTGTGGCCACATTGTAAAGTGTATTGTTGCCATTACATATATATAAGAGATATATATTTGTTGCTGGGTTTTTCTCCCTCAAGAGGAGGGTTTTCCCAGTGTATCTGCTGTGTTATTGTGTCTGTTTTTTGAATTAAATTTTTGTGACATTAATTTGATCATAAAACTAACATGGTATCAGAGTGGGTGTGAAGTAAGATCTTGATCAGATTGTGCATTACAGCGATACTCTCTTTCCTCTTTCTCATTGTTGATTAATTCTATCTCTTCAAGATGGTGAACGGGTTGAAGATTGAGGATAGGCTTGAAGGAGCTTCAAATTTCACTTCATGGAGGTTCAGAGTCTTGCTTACCTTGGAAGAAAATGAGTTGGCTGAGTTTGTGGAAAGCAAAATTCCTGAGCCTACGGATGAGGAAGAGAAAGTTTAGTGAAAGAAGAAAGATATCAAGGCAAAGAAGATGCTGGTTGATTCCGTAAAGGATCATATTGTTCCTATCATCTCTAAGATGAAGACTGCAAGGGAGATGTTCAAGTCTTTGGAGGAGATGTACGAAATCAACAACACGAGTCGGGCTCTTGCACTAAAGCAACAACTCCATCATGTGAAAATGGCGAAAGGAGAATCGGTTATTGCTTACTTCATGAGGATTTCAGAATTGAGAGATCAGCTCTCCACAATTGGTCATATGATTGAAGATAAGGACTTGACCATGCTCGCACTCAATGGTCTTCCTTTATCTTGGGAGTCCTACATTCAAGGAATCAGTGCAAGATCAAAACTTCCTAAGTTTGATCGTTTGAGGGCCGACTGCATTCAAGAAGAGTCGAGGTTGGTGGCTAGAGGCGTTGGTCAAACTTCAAACAATGAAGAGATTCATGTTCTTGCCTCTCATTCTTCGAAGAAGAAAGGCAAAGGTGGAAAGAAAGGATACTTTAAAAGAAATAGAGATAAGGAATCCGATGGTGGCCCCACATCCAAGAAGAAGAGAGATCTTTCCAAGATTCAATGCTTCAGATGTGACAAGTATGGTCACTTTGCTACAGAGTGTCCCTCTAGGCCTAAGCAACAGGCTACCATAGCAGATGTTGGTGAAGTTTCTCCACAGAAGGATTCTTGTGAGTACTTATTCTATTCGGCCTTATCAAGCAGCATACCTATCGACTCCAACACGTGGTTGATTGATAGTGGTGCCTCACGCCACATCACCGGATTCCGGGCACATCTATCTAACTTGATGGAGAGAGATTCTTGTGAACAAGTTATCATTGGAGATGATGCAAGCTACTCAGTGAAAGGGACCTCTACTCTTCACCTGGATTCCGGCATTACCTTAGAGCTAAATGATGTACTATTTGTTCCAGGCATCAAGAGAAACCTTGTTTCCATTTCAGCCTTGGAAGACAAGGGATACCAAGTTGCATTTTCAAAGGGTAAAGTTCTTGTGTGGACAAAGAACTCAAGTATCAAGATTGCTCGTGTGATCGGAGTTTGTCATGAGTGCCTCTACAGGCTATGCACTCGACCACTTCAGGTGTTGGTGCATGATTCCTCAAGCTTGTGTGATCTTTGGCATCGAAGATTGGCTCACCTTCACTTTCGAGCCCTATTGATCATGGAGAAGATAGTCTTAGGCCTTCCAAAGTTCGATCAGGAGCACGAAGGTACTTGCAAGGGCTGCGCTTTGGGTAAGAATACTAAAGGTCCTTTTCATAGTAGAGAAAGTAGATCCAAAAGTATTCTAGATCTCATTCACTCCGATTTATGTGTTCCAATGTCTGTTGCTTCTTTGAGTGGTTTCTTGTTTTATATTCTTTTTATTGATGACTACTCTAGAAAGACTTGGATTTACTTCTTGAAATCTAAGGAATCTGAGGAAGTATTAGAAAGGTTCAAGGAGTTCAAAGCTCAGGTGGAAAATCTTTCGGGGAAGAAAATTAAAGTTCTGAGATCTGACAATGGAGGAGAATACTCCTCTGGCAACTTTTGGAATTTTTGTGTTGAAGCTGGGATTAAGAGGGAGTTCAGTGTCCCTTACAATCCTCAATAGAATGGTGTTGTTGAATGAAAGAACAGGACTATTATGGAAGCAGTGAAAGCTATGATCCATGACCAAGATCTTCCAACATTCCTTTGGGCAGAAGCATCCAGGACAACTGTTTATGTTCAAAACAGAAGTCCCCACCGAATCTTGGAGAACATAACTCCTAAAGAAGCCTTTACTGGGAAGAAGCCAGAATTAAGTCATTTGAGAATCTTTGGATGTCCAATTTATGTTCATGTTCCAAAGGAAAAGAGAACGAAGTTGGAGCCTTCTGGCAAGAAGGGGATATTTGTTGGTTACAGTGAGACAACTAAAGCCTACAGAATCTACATCCCAGGCCAGAAATTGATCGAGATCAGTAGAGATGTCACATTTGAGGAAGATGTTGCATTCAGGGGATCCAAGGGCACTCACATAGAGATTAATAATGAAGAGTCTTCATAGGATATGGAAGTTGACCATGCTCCTGAGATTTAGAGGGAGACTCCAGAACCAAAAGAAGATGATGATCTAGTTGAGCCCTTGGAACCTACTGATGGGCCTACAAACATTGTGATTGACGGAAGAGACCCCTTTGGGCTAGGCAAACAATGCAGGAGGCAGAAAGGTTTGAAGCTCCAAAGGGAACCTTCAAAGAAAGCAAGAGACCTCATAGGTTTTCTAGTTATGTTGCTTTGATGAGCCAGATTATTGAGTCTGAACCTTCCAGTGTTGAGGAAGCTTCTAGTCAACAAGTTTGGAAAGATGCTATGATAGAGGAGTATCAGTCAATTCTCAAGAATGATGTTTGGGACATCGTTCCTAGACCCGAAGGCAAATCTGTGGTATCTTCAAAATGGCTCTTCAAGATCAAGCATACAGTTGATGGGAGCATTGAGAAATACAAGGCAAGATTCATGGCTCGAGGGTTTTCACAGAAAGAGGGAGTTGACTATGAAGAAACTTTTGCTCTAGTTGCTCGGTATACTTTTGTCAAAACCATCATTGCCATTGCTGCATCTAGAGGATGGAAGATTCATTAGATGGATGTGAAGACAGCCTTTTTGAATGGTGTGATCGAGGAAGAAGTTTATATCGAGCAACCTGAAGGATTCGAGGTACATGGGAAGGAGTCTCATGTTTGCAAGTTGAAGAAGGCCTTGTATGGTCTTAAGCAAGCACCTCGTGCATGGTACGAAAGGATTGATCGTTACCTGTCAAGCTTGGGTTTCCTCAAAAACAATGCTGACTCGGACCTGTACTTCAAGGTAATTGATGGTGAAGCATTGATTTTGGTCTTGTATGTTGATGATTTGATTCTTACTGGTAAAGAGCACATCATTCTCGAATGTAAGAAGGAGTTGGCTTCTGAGTTTGAAATGAAGGACCTTGGGCTCATGCATTACTTCCTTGGCTTAGAAGTTTGGCAGAAGCCAGATGAGATGATTCTAAGTCAAGGGAAGTACACCATTGATATACGTAAGAGATTTGGTATGATGGATTGCAAATCCATGTCTATACCCATGGAGACCAACTTGCATAAGTTGAAAGAGGCTGCAGCTAGTTCAGACTTGGTGGATCCTACAATGTACAGGCAGTTGATTGGGTCCTTGATGTATCTAGTTAACATCAGACCAGACATTTGTTATGTTGTGAGTGCACTTAGTTAGTTCATGTGTGAACCGAGACAGATACATCCTACATGGCATAGTTGGATATGAGTTGAGATATTCTGCATGTGTGGATCTGAAGTTGCATGGCTTTACTGATTCTAATTGGGCAAGGTGTGTCACCGATCGGAAAAGCACCTCTGGATGTTGCTTCAGTTTGGGATCTGCAATGATATCCTGGTGCAGCAAAAAGCAGTCATCTGTAGCATTGAGTACAACAGAGGCATAGTATATTGTAGCTTGTGTGGCAGCTCAAGAAGTAGTGTGGCTTTGTAAGCTCCTTGCAGGATTGTTTGGGCAATCAATGGAGCCTACTATCATTCATTGTGATAATCAGAGCTGTGTGAAGCTTTCTGTCAATCCTGTGTTTCATGACAGAACCAAGCATGTTGAGATCAAATACCATTATATTAGAGATATGGTATTGAGGAAAGCTATACAGTTGAGGTATATCAACACTGATGAGTAGACGGCAGACATTCTCACCGAGCCTTTCTCTAGGATAAAGTTTGAGTGCTTTCGAGATAAGCTTGGTATGGTGGAGAATACAGCCCTAACTAAGAAGGAGTCTTAGTATCAGTGATCCTTATTAATGAGTTCTCTGTGAGAGAAGTTCAAGGTGAAATCCCTTAATTAATGAATTCTTCTCTATGAGAGAAGTTCGAGGTGAAATCCCTTGGTTAATGAGTTCTTCTCTGTGAGAGAAGTTCGAGGTGAAATCCCTTGGTTAATGAGTTCTTCTCTGTGAGAGAAGTTCGATTTGAAATCCCTTAAGTCCACCCTCTGGGAGAGCCATGGTGGATGTCATGTGTGTGACTCCATGACAGCATCACGTGAGAGAGTCCGTGATGATTTTTCTTGTACTTGTGTTTCACCCTCTAGGGGAGCCATGGTGAACATCATGATGAGGTGACAACATCACGTTGAGTAATGAACACTTGTACATACCATCTATGGGAGTAGCCATGATGGTTGATATCACAATGAGGTGATATTGTCTCTTTTCACATATGGTTGTAGCCATTGTGGTAGACATCATGATGACGTGATGTGTCTTGTGCAGCAGGAAGTATTCCTCCCTAGCTGAGAAGGAGTGTTAATGTTATTGCAGCTTTGGGCTTCATACTTCCTTATTTATTTGTGATTATCTAATGGCAACATGTCTCTAAGTTGGCTGACCTCCTTTGTAATCATATTTATTATTATTTGTAATTTTCTTGGAGGCCGACTCAGCATTTATTTGTAATTATATTTTCTCTTTTGATGGCTGACCTAGTTCTTGTAGAGGTGCGACCTCTCTATCAATATGTATATATAGGAGGTCATTTCACTCCATTTTATCATCAAGCAAGTTCGATTATTCCTTCTCTCAAGTGCGATTTCTATCAAGAGCAGATCCTTCCTTCTAGTGAGAATTTCTTTGAAGGCAGATTGTGAATCTTTACAAGTGCAGATTTGTGTTCAAGGAAGGGCAGACTGTTATCTGTTGTTACAGCCATTGCTGGTGCTGAATATTGGCCTTGTGTGTGGCCACATTGTAAAGTGTATTATTGCCATTACATATATATAAGAGATATATATTTGTTGCTGGGTTTTTCTCCCTCAAGAGGAGGGTTTTCCAAGGGTATCTGCTGTGTTATTGTGTCTGTTTTTTGAATTAAATTTCTGTGACATTAATCTGATCATAAAACTAACAGATCTCATGTCTGATATTTATATGTTCTGCAGCTCTGTGCATACCCACTTGTTGCAGCTCACCCTATAGAGCCATACCAATTTTCCCTTCGATTGTCATATGGAACTGTGCAGGTTTTGGAACCCTTAGTTTCTGAAGTCAATCAAATGATAACATTGATTTTTGAGCTTGTTGCTAATTGTACCTCTATATTATGCATGATGTCACAACTTTTTCATGGCATCTTTCAATATAAATCATGATTTACAATAGTTAAAATTAGATCACTCTATGCATAAGAGTTTAAATTATGTTCAACCCTGCTTTTCCCATTTGGCATGGACTCCAGTTGCAGCACAACCCTTGTTTTTAGATGAAAACAGCCCTAGGGCACAAAATATGTGGCATTGAACAAATGAAAAGAAAGGACCAACATAATGCTCCCAAAAACTACAACCTTTTTCTCTGTGGCACAAGCAAATTTATATATATAAATCAAAATATGTCTTAATTCTTGCAGGTGAACACAAGATAAGATACAGCCACTCAATTATTGAGATGAACACAGCCCTACACCAAGACAACTGGGATGAGCTCAGGGTTTAAATTCATCAAGGATTTCATAATGGTGATTTGTGCTCAAATCTCCAGGAAACATACAAAATGTTAATTGTTAAATAGGGTAAAAATACCACTTCCAGTTTTGGGTGCAGCATTCTCCAATGGTCAAGACTAAATTCAAGACATGGCTGAATTTAACATAAGAGATACTCCTAGGTTACAGCATCTAAGCTGAAACATCATCCTGCAAATGAGTTATTATACATATACAAAAAATACATTTCTACACCGCAAAATATCATGTTACAGAAAACTCTCCCAAAAACTGTTACAATATCATGTTCTACTATGTAATGCAACTAGATTTACAAACATACATTATATGTGTAAGGCACTACTGCTCAATAATTATTGAGTAATACAGTGCTTGGCCACAAAAGTGTCACGTTAAACATTTTATAACATATTACAAGCAATGCTTCCAAATGCTTCTAAACACTTTCACAAGTGTGAAAAATACTAACAAATTAGCAGAATTAGGTTTTAAATCTGACATTAACATTCACCCCAAATGTTTCTAAACCCTTAAGATGGAATTCATTTTACATATATGTACTTTAGCTTGTTGATTTCACACAGCAGCGTGTCATTTTGGTGTTGCGGAGAAATACTGGCCTTTACAAATAAAGGCCGAAGTCTAGTTTGTAGGGCTCAAGATGGCATGGCATGGAACGGAACTAGCTTTATTTGCATGTTTACAATATTTTTCTATTGTTATAATTTCTACTCCAGCCTATATTACTTATATTTATTTTGCTGACATTTAATGTGAACTCAAGATGCAGGGAGGGTGAATCTGATTGGTAAGCACATAGATTATGAAGGTACTTTGTGTTTCCTATGACAATAGCGAAGACACTATCATGGTGAATCATCAGTGCAACTCTAAAGAAGAAAAAAAGATTTTGTTGATTGCAAATATGTAGTCAGAAAAACATGAGGTTTCCATTTATTTTGCACATCCTAGTCAGGTCAGTTAGGGAGACTGTAATTAGCCTAAGGTTTTCCTATTCTTATTTACTTTGGGTTACGTTTAGTCCATCATGACCAAAGAAAACAACAGTGGATAAAATCACAGAACCAACGTCTTCATTTAACAGGTAACAACGGAATTGTTTTAGAATCAAATAAGACAACAAAATATGATCTGACCATATACAGATCCCCAAAAAAACTTAACGAAACTGTTGCCAGTGACTTATCAGTTATCTCATGATTCAGAAATTATATGCAGAACAGTTACTTAAGAGAAAAATAAAAAGTAAATGCAAAGAAGAACAAAACAAGATAATGACAAAACCTGTTGTTTGGTGAGACGTCTTCTTTTGGCGCAGGTAAACTCTTCTTGAATGCCTCTCTCAATGCAGCTTTCTGGTAGTGGGAAATGAGAGTTCATGGGGAATTTATTGTCACCTCTAGAATATTTATGGACACTTCAGGCGGTGCAACTTTTCTGGTGAAAGATTTGCTTGCAAAAGACCTCCAATATGAAACCGCTGCAAGTTGTCTTCGAGACAACTTTCCCACTGAAAGCTTTCGTTGCAAAACACCTCCACTGATTTTCCGTAAAGAAGTTTCACATCATAGTAAAAATATTTACAGGCGTGAGACAGGTTTCACGGTCAAATGTGGACTGGCAAGTCCACTTAAAAAACAGACTATCGGCTAACAAGATATGCAATGACTCATCCTATTGGCCATGACATGTAAGCTGGCCACATTTTTAGAGAAATTTCACAATTGTGCAATGATTAAAATGCGAATTTTTCTGAGGCACCATTTATGTCATATGGTTACAAATGATTACTACACATATGATGGCTTTAATGGGGGCCATTTCACAATCATATCTTGTTATTATCTTGTACCTAGGCTTGGGAGTGAGCCTGGTTTGCAGATCTATCTACATCTAGAGTTGTCAAAATAAATAATGGACAACAGTTGATCAAATTTCTGTATAATACTATAATTATACCCAGTTTTTCAAAGCACGAGATTGCCACATATATAGATAAATCTGCAACTTAGACAAGAGTAATCCCCTATAAATGTGTAGTTGCAAAAAGAACTTGTAAAGGAATAATCTAGAAATTCTGAGCCAATAAATACATTTTTTTTAATAGATCAAAATTAAATGAAAATTTCCACTGTGTGCTCTTATCCCAGTTATGACAAAATGCTTGCATTTCAAGAAAATGCATCTTTAAGTCCATTGACAAATCATATTCAATGAGATCAGTGAAGCTAAACCAGCTATACAAGTTTAATTATAAAATGATAACATATATTTCAGGTATCTAAGTATGTTTATATCAAAATGATTACAAAATAGTGCAAAACTGAGTAGATAGCATTCGATACAAAACCAAGCAGCAAAGATGAAGGCATGTTTGCCTAAGGATCCTGTACACAATGCTTTCTTAGAAACTAACCATTAGTTGATTTTTCAAATCTTTAGCTTGTATAGGAATTCTCTTAACAAAACATAAATGGTCAAACTTTTATGTTAACAGCTAACATAACATGATTATGAATGTCAATTGGCCTCTCAATGGTATTCCACCTCTCAGAAATCATAGTTCCTGATTTTGGAGGCTGAAACATATAAAATCTTTCTTTGTTCCTCCCAACTTCATATCCTATCAAAAAAATCTTGTCCTGCCATATAGTAGCACCACATGGAAGATACTCAAGAATTGATGGAAAATTGTCTATTTGCCTCCACATATTTTCTTTCCAATCGTATTCCTTCACTCCATCTACAAAGTAATATAAAGTACCAAATGCAGCTACACATAGATGAGGATACCATCCACTTGTCCACATATTTTTCAATGTTGTCCATAGTCTTGTATTTGTGTCAAATATTTCGATATCGCAGTCACACAGGCTTATCACATAAAACTTGTCATTGTTGAAAAACCCTTGGCATTGAATTTTTTCTTGTTGCATCTCGGGAAGAATCTCCCACTTGTCTTTCTCAACATTGTAACACATTGCATTTTTACAACCATAATTTCCTCCAGCAATATATACGAGTCCATCATGAGGTGATACTGCACAGGCAAATGAAGTGTGGAACATAGGCATATCAGTGCCCTGCTTCCATATAGAATAAGAAAAATCATATACCAAAACAACCTCGGTAGGCATATACGTATCTTGCTTGTAAAGCCCCATAAAAACCAGTTTATGGTTGACAGAAACACAGCGAGAGCGACTGGACTTGAAATGATATCCAGTTGGGAAAGAAGGGGCTGCTTCCCATTTATGTTGGAATGGGTGATATACAGTTACCATTTGACCAGGTTTACGATATCGAGTTGAGAGAGAAGGGGCTTCTTCTCCTTGAAAAGGTTGATGATGTACCTGTTCTTCACCCAAAGTATCAATCAAACATATAAGTTCCTCACACCTCCCAAATCTTATTCTATCTTGATAAAACTTAGGGTTGTCAACCATAGCATTCCAGCTTTTGCATACAGACATAAGCTTGTAATGGGATTTATAAGTGACTCTCGTCAGTATTTCTCGGACTATTTCTTCTGGGAGTTCCTGAAATCACAAGTAAATTGTGAATATTCAATTTTTGACCAAAAAAAAAAGGTACAGATTTGAAAATTCGTGAAATGTGACAAAAAAGTTCTAAATTTTTTTGATTCGTGAAAATTTTATTTTTACATATACATAATATCCAAATGGTTTATAAATTTACAAGCAAAATGTTAAATATTAAAAAAACATATTCTTCAAGGTGCATGCATATTTATTTAGCACAAAAAATTCACAACAATTCATAATCTATTCTTAAATATTAGATTGAATGCCAATAATCTCACATTTATTGGTTTGATGACTCCCACAACTTTATGGTTTTTCGATTCATGGGTTAAAAAATAATTGTTGAGAAAGATTTGAAGCTTGCTGGATCGTTGTTCATTAGCATTCAATGTCAGTTCTTCATGTGATAAATAAGTGTTGATTCGTAGAAGCTTGTTGGGTCGTTGCTCATTCACTTTCTCTCTCCCTTCCTCCATGTTTCTTGATCTACATTTCTCCATATTCACAAATCTCCATTCCTCCATATTCCTTAAACCTCTTAAACTCCTACATTTCAAGAAACATGTATATTAATAGTCATTAGACAACAGCATATGCAATAATGATTCTTATTCTTAAAGTTGTTTAACTAGCACCTACACTGTTCAAGAGTGCAGCGTGTATGCTGATAGACGAAGCCAATGGGAGGTTACTAATAGACAGTATCAACAAAAGAGGCAGTTATCTTATATTTTATTGTGGGAAAAAATTTATTAATTTGTTGCACAACTAACAAAGGATCCAAACAATGCAAGTGACACCAATGTAGACAGTCCAACTACAAAGCCCTGTAAAGAGAATCAAATTTCACATTATAGGATTACAGCATTAAAAAATAAAGCAAGCACTCAAGCAAATTAAATAAAAAAACATATTTTTACCTTCGCAATGGCAGCAGTGGTATCGCTGGCTTCAGCAAGAGCATCAGTTTTGCTTTTGGTTTGTTGATTTTTTATTTGCCATTTTTTCCCCAAAATATTTTTGCTGCTATGCTTCTATGTACCTACAGCAGAATGACAAGAACTGATTTAGAGCCTGGTCAGTATGAAAAAAACATAAGAGTTACAAAGTTTGAACCACAAAGGAAATCTCATAAACTTAGAAGGCATGTTAGCTAGGGCATGACCTGATAAAAAACCTCACTTTCCTATGGATTTGTATAATTTAAATAAATATATTATTTAAATAAGGTCAATGCTTTAACCAGAGGATGAGTGGGATAAAATAAACTGGCTCTCAAAATAAGCAATGCTTAAATACGAAGAAACTAGTGGAATATAAAATCCACTCCCATTTTAAGCATTGTAGCTTCACATATAGCTTACAATATATTTTGTTAAGTATGATCTCTGCTACAATGCTTAACTTGAGAGTGGGTTGTTGATACCACCAATTTCTTCATTTCCAAGCAATCGCCTCGTTTCAATAACTTACATGTTCAATATTTAATAAGCCATTCATCTTCTTGAACAATAGGTAAGGCTTCACTATATTCTGACAGTTTACCCTACCCAACTATCTTGTAAAGTATGATCTCTGCTACAATTGTGTAAAATCTGCCAAAAACTTTGCAAATGGTCTGTTAAAAAGATAAAGAAACAAGAACATACATACGACACTATTTGAAATAGCTGAATAGTGGGAAGAGCGTAAGTAAATTGTGAAAACATAACATCACTGAACCCAACCACATCCTTCCTGATATGAACATTGCTTACTTAAAAGTATACCAAAAAATCAAATTAAATCAGAACCCATGTATTCACCACACAAAAAAAGCTCAAACTTTTTGAAATGCCTCTAGACCAAAAGAGCAATCAATAAGTATTTCCCATGACCAAAATCTTATCACATCTCTTCTCTACAAGAAGCCTCACTTTTCTCACTTTACATACCACGTTTTGCACTCCCATTGTCTTTCTCCATAATGGCAGCTGCATTTTTCTCCTTGAAAGCATCTCATCCAGATCAACCTCATTTTTCTCTACGAAGAGCATTGAATTCATGTTACATTTATCATCCTTCCCTAAAATCACGGGCTCTGCATTCCCATTATCCTCCTTGTCATCATCATTAGCTGCAATTTTCCTTCATTTGAAATTTCACAATCAGCACTCCCAAGATCATTCCTATTACTTAAAACCCCTAATTCTGCATCCACATCAACCTTTACTTTGTTGACATCTTAGGTGAAGATGATGAAAGCATGCATAATTTCATACAAAATTGCCTTGACAACCTTGAGAACAATGCATCATTTTACCCCTAATGAATGTCCTTGTGAAGTTGAAATCTTAGGTGAAGATGATGAAAGCATGTATAATTTCATACATAATTGCCTTAACAACCTTGAGAACAATGCATCATTTTACCCCTCCATGCGACAACCAACACCTTCTATTATTCCACCATTAGAGATGTTTGGTTGTCTACATCCTAAGATTGAATCACAAACCAAGCCTAAACTTCAAACCTTGAGTGAACCTAGTCTCTCTAACCAAGTGCATACTCACCCATCCTACGTTAATAAAGTCACCAACACACCCATCAACCTAGAAGAGACTTATGGCCAAGGCTTTAAGATCTTAGCTAAACAAGGATGTGACACAACAAATGAGCATGAGATTCATAATTTGTTAGAACAAATCCCAATTGAAGATACTAAAGGAGTAGGATATCAAGATCCTCCTCCCTCCACATCTTCCAAGGAAACAAGTGTGTCCTCCGTCATAATGAACAAATCCCTCACAAGGATGATAGGATCATTTTAGGTCCTCCTCCAAATCCACCTCAAAAAGCTCCTCAAACAAGTAAGAAATCTAGACCTTGTAAAGTCAAAGAATTGCCATTCCTACATACTAAAACAGAAATTGAACGATAAATGGAACAACTTTTCAATCTATGATGGATTAAATTGCCACCTATCAATAGAAGCAAAAAAGGTAAGAGTACAAACATGAATTATTGTGCATATCATAGAACTCTTGGGCATCTTACTAATGAGTGTCGTGCATTAAAAATGATATAGAGTGATTTTAATCCTCTTGACAATTCTTATGACAACATAATTGGATAACAATTACATGAACTTTGCTCCTTGTCATGTGATAGTTGTAGGATCATAGTATACTCACTATTACATGTTTTACATTCATTGCAAATCATTTTCTATATTGCAAGGAGCTCATTCTCACCACTTATCTTGGCTCATCCTTGTCCTACACTTAGTGGGGGCAAGGAGTTAGATAGTCTTGTACGAGTTTGGCACTTGATGTTGTCCCTTTGGCTAGTTGCCTGCCTTCTGCATATACTGAACAAGATTGGGATGCGGATGACCTACTATAGGTTGACTCGCATTTGCCTTACTAGTCTTTTCTTTGTTTTCTTTTCATGTTCTTTGTGTGATTGCAATGTGCGTAATGTGATCCCTCATATTATTTTGTTTGGTGTGTCTTTATGTTCATTCTTCTATTTGTATCTACATTCTTCTATATGTCGTAAACCTTTACTTTTCTTTTGTCTTGTGTTTTCCTTTCGAGGATGACGCAAGGCGTCTAGACTATTAAAATATTAAATGTAATATTAATGGTCATCTTAGCTTTAGTTAGTTTTTAGTATCTTTCTGTTTTCCGCTTTAGTTAGCTTCTATTAACGATGGTTTCTTTTTAGAAACATTGTCGTCTAATTTTCTATATAAGGAGCTTTCATCTCCTTTTGTAATTATGCAATTATGAATATCAATTATCTTTTCATGGTATCAGAGCTCAGGCTTGAACCTGATTAGTTTTAGAAATTTCTTAGATGTGTTTTTTTTAACCGATTTAAAAAAAAAAATCGAAGAAAATTTTAAAGAAATTTTTAAGATTTTATTTGTAAACTAATTTTTTTAAAAATTGAAGGGCTTTACAATCCTCTAGTTTTTTGGCAGTTTTCTGCAAGGTTTCATGCTGTTTTTTTGACGGGTTTTGAAGTTTTTTTTGGAGATTTTGTGATTCCAATCTATTGTTTGGCGCGAACCTATCTTCTCTGGTTGTGCAGATCTGCATTATTTCTGGGTGTTGTTCGTTGAAGATCGTGTTGTGACGGGTTTTGGTTCGTGGTTACTGGGCCTTTTCTTTTCTTGGCTGTGTTTACCTAAAAATCGTGGAGTTTTTCTCCAAATTTTTGGAAGATTTCTCGGTTGATGATTGAAGTTTGTGCTTGTGCCAATTTGTCAAAGGGTATTTGTAGATATACTGGGCATCTTCATCAGTGTTTCTGGGCGATTTTGCAAAAATCCACGTTTTCATGGCACCTAAAGGGTTGTTTTTTGAGCCAAGTTTGACAGAATTTTTCTGGGAAAAATAAAAATTCTGCAAAGAGTTTTTTGAATTTTTTTTTTAAAAAATTTGCTAAAAAGTTTTTTGACAATTTTTTCCTATCTAAAAAATCGTGGGTTATTGCTAAGGTTTGCAGACCAGTTTTTTGGGCGATTTTTTTCTCAACAAAAAACCGTGAACCTGAAGATTCTAAAGAGTTTTTGAAAATTTTGTCTATAAAAATTTTGTAGTTCAAAAGCTTTTTGAGGATTTTTTCTGAAAAAATTTTACTTTTAAGAGTTTTCAAAGGTTTTTCTGAAAAATCTTACTATTTTTGAGCCTCTTTTTAAGATGATTTTTGAAAAATAGTGAGTTGTGCCAGCTGATCACAACTTTACCTCATTTTTTGAGTTTTTGAAAAACGAAAGGGATGGATTCTTTGTCCAATGTCATGTTGGAAAGTACGCAGACGTTCAATGGGAAAAGTTACTACCTGGAAGCAGTGGAAGCTCCCAGTTTTCGAGTGTCGGTCTCTTGATTTGATTGTTCTGCAAGAAAGGATTAATAATCGCAAGGCAGTTATGCTTCTCTAGTTATCAGTCACTAATGATATGTTGCCAGAAGATTATGGGTAGACTTAATTTATGTTTGTACGATAACCATTAAGGGAGGGTATTAAAATATTAAATGTAAAATTAATGGTCATCTTAGCTTTAGTTAATTTTTACTAACTTTAGTTATGCTTTAGTTGTTTTTAGTATCTTTCTATTTTTCGCTTTAGTTAACTTCTGTTAACGATGGTTTCTTTTTAGAAACATTGTCTTGTAATTTTCTATACAAGGAGCTTTCATCTCCTTTTGTAAGTATGCAATTATGAATATCAATTATCTTTTCAAAGACATTTAGGTCTCTTCCATGTTGACCCAAAAGATTTTATTTGTTATCACTCTCTATGTCTCATTCTTCAAGTTCCATGGGTTATTTGGGGAATGATGATGTTTTCCGAACTCTATAATATCTTTGTAGCAAAGACATACACTGACCCCAAATCAGTGGATCCCTTATGTGTTTGGGATTTCATTTTGGGGGCAACCCCTTTTTCATGACGTAGCTTCATTTGGAAACATATGCTTTGACATAGGGCTTTGCCACTAAGCTCTCGTGTCTTGTTTAGCATTTATCATTTGCTACTTTAAAGTAATTGCTCACAACATGGTGTTTAGCAATTTCTTTAAGTGGGGGCATACATTGGCATTATCATTTTGAATTTTTTTGACTATATCTTATGTTTCATAGTGCGGTCTTCTTACTTCACGTGATGTGTCTTCTTGGTGGTTTCATTGGGTTTGATGTCCTCCAAGAGTGCAACCTTTCTTGGCATATAACATTTCTCTTAGTGGTGATGCTATGGATTGCATTCCCTAAGTTGTGAATCTTTTATCCTAGACTTGTCCTCTCTTTGAGACATTAGGCACGATGTTCCCTAAGAGGAGACCTTACATGAATTAAGCAAAACCCCTTTGAACATGTCTTATTTGCATTTTGTTAAAAAGTGTTTAGCATAACATAGCTTGCTAACCTTGTGAAACTCCTAAGTTACAACCCTTTTTCATGGCCACCAAGCATAACACACCTTGCTTGCCTATGGGGCCTTGTTTGTTAATAAGTGTCTAGCATAACACAGCTTGCTAAGCCTTATGAAACTCAAGGTTCATATTGTGTGGTGCTTTATTAAAGTTATTGGAGGTATAACTTTGGTATGGTTAAGGGAGCCTAATAAGATTCTCTCATTTTCCACTCCTGGGGGCTCACCTAGTGGACAACGAATTCCACTACCCCGTGTGAGTGTGCATTGTTGCTTGCTTAGTGGACAGCAAGTTTCACTTGTAAATGTTTTTTGGACAAACAGCTAAGGCTTGATCCACATTGAGTTGGACAAACAGTCGAGGCTTGATCCACCTCTTTTCTTTTTCTTTCTTTCTTTGAGTCTTTGGCATTGTATGATTGAGTACCTTGTCATTGTTGCATATATATGTTTAACATAGGCATGTGTCTCCTTGTGCGTTTGTTGGTTTTTCCAAGAGATCTTAGATCTTGGGGGCTTGATCATCCTCCTTGACCTTTGTCGTCTTATCTTTCCAATGATTGTACAATTAGAACTATCTTGATTGTCTACTTTAGTGTGAGTTTAACGCAAGGTCATCCTCTCACTAAAATGGGGTGTAGAAAAATATATCCCTTTACATTTTCGCACTTTTTTTGGACCCTCTTAGTTAAATTGGACTTAATAATGCCTTAATTTGGTGTTGAAAAATGTATCCCTTTACATTTTCACATTTGTTTGGGCCTCTTAATTAAAATGAGCTTAATTATGCCTTAATAAGCCCTATTTTACATTTACAAGCCTAATTAATTAAATTTTCCAAAGGGAAAACCCGACAATAATTAATGCTAATACATAACACTTTACCTTGAGCAATGTGTGTTCCAAGAATAGGGACTTGGGACCCATTCGCTCATGGGTGAATGGGTCCTCCCTAGGCCTTTGAACCTAAATTTAAAATATGATTTTGGCAGTATTTTAAGGTCCCCAAATCCATATTTCAATGTCGGCTTGTGATATTTGAATTTTGGCAAATTAAGGATACATACCTATAAATACAAGGTCTTTTTATCAAATCAAGTCTAAGTTTTTCAAGAAGCAACCTAGATTTTTTATGCAAGCATTCCTAGAGCAAAGTTGATGATCAAGAACATTCAAGAGCAGATTTATCAGAGATTTATTGCAGCATTCAAGATCCAATCATCATGTCAAAGTCTTCTTGCATCATGCATGTTATTGGAGCTAACATTGTGATCTAGGTTTCAAGATCAAGTTCAAGCATTCAAAGCATTATTTCAAGCATCAAGATCCACATCCATTGAAGCCACTTCATGCAAGTTGTAGACCTTCTAAATTCTACATTCAAAGATCCATCCAAGGGTTTCTTGAGTGGTAACATAGCATTGTTCATTCAACATTCCTTCTTTCATTATTCATTTCAAGGTTTGATTACCAAAACGGGGTTTGACCAAGGCAAACCCCCATTCACCAAAAACAAACATTTTTTCCCCTCTTGTGTTTGTGTTGCAGATTTAGATTGAAGAAGAATTGAAGATCTCTTGAAGTGCAAGATTGGAAAAGTTGTCAAAGTTGCAAAAGTTGTCAAAGTTGTTGTCAAATCAAGGAATCTAACCTATAGATCTGATTTCCGACTTTCCGACAATGAAACCTAGACAAATCAGAAGCTACAAATCAATATCAGAGGCTCTCAAAAGTTGCTAGAAAAGCTTGACAAAAGACCCATTCGCCCATGGGAAAATGAGTCCTAGACAACCTCCTGAAAGTGACTTTTGGTGACTGGTAAACATCATTTTTCCCTTCTCAAATCTGCAATCAATTTTTTGCTTCTGCTAATATTGAGCTTTATATTGTTGTTTCAAGTTTGAGTTGGCATAATTGGGTTGATTTGCTATTTTTAGTTTTCTCCCAAAAGTGTTGTTTGAACTTGACCCCTATCCTCAAAGGATAAGGAAATCTGAAGATTCTCACATTGAGTTGATTCACCTAAGGATTGTTAATCAATTCTTTGTGGGGATCTCATATCCTAATAAAATAAAGAAAAATAGATCTATCTATATCATTCTGGTGAATCCTCTCTCCCCTAACTACATATATAAACCCTATTTTTTGTTGTTTCAATGAGTTTGATCTTATTGAAGATTTGATCAGGAATTGCCCCTTTGCTTCAAAGGCCACACGAATTAGGGAGCAATGGGTCAAAATTCAAATGGTCGAATAGAGAAATAAAGGAATGGATCCTTCCTATAAAGGAGCATATATAGACATCCAGGATCCAATCCTGAGGATAATGATGATGCTAGATGATATAGCTAATCTACTGGAAAATGTGCCATTAAAAATTCCACAAAGGGATGAACCTAGTCCATCTTCAACTCATATAACAAAACAAAAACTACCAGAGGTTGTTGCATCTCTACAACAAGTGGCTCCTCCTACTGAATCTTTGGTTGACTATCGAATTGACCCTAATAAGTTCCCAGAAGATTCAAATTTTCTTAGGTAATGCACCCTCCTAGAAGAGTTGTTGTAAAAAGAGCATCCACGAATAGGATGCTAATCAATTTTGATACAAGTGATCAATTGGTGGACGATGTAAGAGCACTTGCATGCTCTCAATTTATGGAGGATGACAAATTTATCACCACAAGGGAATTTAGGGACTTTATCCTATAAAGAAAAGGTGAGGAATTGCACCAGACTTTGGATAATCGAAGTGTCACTAAGGATAAAAGGAATGAGGTCATTACTTAGTTTTGGGAAAGGGTAAATAAGGAAATGGAAAATATGACACCTGAGAAAGGAGGAGAGCTTGTAAAAAGGGCAGTTGCTTGCTATTACCGGATTGGGATATATCATCTACAATTGCATTTGATACAATCAAAAGACAAGATGCAAACAACCCAGTGCTAACATTAGAAGAACAAGCAGATGCCTTATATTTTGGCTCGGGTTTCAACCCAAGGCATGAAACCCTAGCCATTTGGTTAACCTTCCTTGAGACCAACAAACCAAAAGTCATCAATGACACAAATGAATTGATTGGAAACTTGATTGTCACTACTAGAAGAATGACTAACACTAGTGCCTTGCAAGCTACCACACTGATAGTTAATTCAACTATGTTCACTAAAGCTAGGTCAACAAATTGGAAGCTGATTTAGCAAAAGTTAATAATGAAAATATGAAGTTGCAGGAGCAATTGAATTTTGTGTCTAGATTACTACCACCTCCTTAGTCAGAAGTAAGTGAGAAGGAAGATCAAGAAAAGGTAGCATTAAATGTTGAGATCAGGAAACTAAAAAGGGAGCTCCATAAGAAGGAGTTAGAAATGAAGACAAAGAGAGATCAGCAGGTAAAGCTCTCTAAGATGATTGACAACCCTTTTGGTCATAGGTTGTCATGCATTTTGAGCCTTCTTAAGGTGACATGGAATGGATATAAAGAAGTCAGAACAACCTGTATTACTCATATTGTCTTAAAGAATAAGTTACAAAGTATTATTGATACTTGGTGTCCTAGGAAACATAGGATTAAAAAAGATTTTGTCAGTGATAAGTTTTGATTTGTATGCCCCAAAGGAATTAGAGGTTATTTCTGATGTTTTAGAATACATTGAAGATAACATGATCATACACCAAAGTTTCCAATTAGGCATGAAAAAGTTTCTTGAAGACTTTGATGACCTCAAATATAGTCTCATACCTAACATAATGAATGAGGGTGAGATAAAGGAATATAAAGTATGGAGGACTAAGTTTAGCAATATATTACCTCCTGTCATTAACCCTATCATTTAAGATGTAGTTTTAAATACTGACAAGATGAGTACTGCTATAGATAAGTTGATAAAAAATGGGATTAAAAAGTTTTGCTAAGGATGTTAAGAAATGGATTGAAGGTGGGTATGCAAATCATTTGCTCCAGCAGTTTTGGCACATCCTTGGCCATCAAAAGAGCTTTATGCTTCGAGGGTGGAAAAGTAAAATTAATAAAGTGCACAAGCCTTCCCCATTTTGTTTCATCATGGGTATCAAAGAGTATCTTTTTCTGTAGTTTCTAACCCTTTTGTCCTCTACCAAAACATCTTTTATCTCTTGCTAGTTGATTGTACTCTTATTTTGTCTAATCCTAAAAGGACAAGATTGTCAAATGAGAATGTGACATCTGTCCATGGCCCGAAGCTTGTTGCTCCCTTGTTTCTATAAAAGGGATTTCACAGCCATTTCGCAAGGATCTTAGAATTTTTTAAGCAAAGTGTCTATATTTTTGGTCTGTATCAAGTTTGGTCTAGGCTTTTGTAGGAAGAAATGTCAATGTAATTGCTAATTTTGTTTAACTATACTAGCTCTGTACATGAATATATTTTGACAATTTCACAATTAATTGTCTCCTCATTTGTATACTTCTTTATCACTTATGAATACAAATTGATCAAGGTTCACTTCTATTCACCTTTGCAAGTTTTTTGCAATTGAATGTTTCTTTTATAGCTTTTATTCAAGTAATGGATTAAATTGTTGTATAAAGACTATTCAGGGTTTTGAATGTATGTAGGGATTATTAAGAAGAATTGATTGTAAATTCTAAGAATATCAGTGTAAGGCATTGATATTGAGCTTTCATAGAATTAGGTTAAATACTGTTATTCAGAGTTTTAATTGCATTTTCTCGGACTCTGTTGCCTAGGTTTAAGGCACTAGTCTGGATGTATAGTCTGGTTATTTTTCCATGATCGCCAAATTTGAAAATCAAATTTCCCTTTCAGTTGATATTTATTCCATAACATTATTCCCATGTTCTTAGATTCAGAATGCATAAAACTCCAAGAATCTAGCCTATCAAGTGTGTTTCATCTGTAATTCTTGGTCACATAAAGAGATCATATCTGTTTAAAGCAATATCTTGCATGAATTGTATGAAATCCCATTAGGTATTGCATAGGACCACCCTCCTAGATTTTGCACAGCCTAAAGTGTAGAGGAGAAAATTGTTAAACATTTCTCCTATTCATTGGCCAACCCCCTAAAACATTTGAGCATAAGAATTGGCTACTTCTTTAGATAGTTTCAAGAATGAGTTGAGTTACTCAAAAACTAACCAACAAATTGGCGACTCTACTGGGGAGATTGCTAGAAAAGATTTGTCTAGTCTAGTGAATTATTTTATTGAATAGAGTCTAAAGTATATTTGTGTGAATTGCCTTCTGTTGTTTAAATCTCAGTAACTACATTTGTGTTCACAATATTTTCTAAGAGATATATCTTAATTCCCCTAGTGGGTGGCGACTCTGAAAGTCTCCTTAACAGTGTGTGTAAGAAGAAAGTTTATCAAGAAGAATGGGCAGAAGATCTCTATTTAGGGATAATCCTACAAAGAAGCTTGAAACAGAGCTACTAGCTAAAAGGCAGACATGGAAGGATAAGGATGCAAGTAAGTCAGCTCCTTCTTTTGGTAATCATTTTGTCTATTCAAGTAGTGATGATAGTTCTGACAATTCACCTTAAGTCCCTAAAATGAATGAGGAAAGTACATTGACGACACCCTTATTAGATACTGGCCTTACTAGACTTGAAATGATGGCCGAACAAATAAGAAAAAGAGAACAAATCTAGAGGGATTATGATATTAGACATGGTATCCATAATCAAAGTTTATCAAGTTTATCCATAGACATGATATTAGAGGGATTATGATATTAGAGATGGTATCAACGATCACCAAATTTGAAAATCAAATTTCCCTTTTAATTGATATTTATTCCATAACATTATTCCAATGTTCTCAGATTCAGAATGCATAAAACTCCATGAATCTAGCCTATCAAGTGTGTTTCATTTGTAATTATTGGTCACATAAAGAGATCATATCTATTTAAAGCAATATCTTGCATGAATTGTACGAAATCCCATTAGTTATTGCATAGGACCACCCTCCTAGATTTTGCAAAGCCTAAAGTGTAGAGGAGAAAATTGTTAAACATTTCTCCTATTCATTGGCCAACCCCCTAAAACATTTGAGCATAAGAATTGGCTACTTCTTTAGATAGTTTCAAGAATGAGTTGAGTTACTCAAAAACTAACCAACAAATTGGTGACTCTACTGGGGAGATTGCTAGAAAAGATTTGTCTAGTCTAGTGAATTATCTTATTGAAGAGAGTCTG
Organism: Sequoia sempervirens; assembly: GCA_007258455.2. Classification (NCBI taxonomy): domain Eukaryota; kingdom Viridiplantae; phylum Streptophyta; class Pinopsida; order Cupressales; family Cupressaceae; genus Sequoia; species Sequoia sempervirens. The sequence continues at coordinate 123,164 of VDFB02362277.1, forward strand.
AAGTATATTTGTGTGAATTGCCTTATGTTGTTTAAATCTCAGTAACTACATTTGTGTTCACAATATTTTCTAAGAGATATATCTTAATTCCCCTAGTGGGTGGCGACTCTGAAAATCTCCTTAACAGTGTGTGTAAGAAGAAAGTTTATCAAGAAGAATGGGCAGAAGAAGATCTCTATTTAGGGATAATCCTACGAAGAAGCTTGAAACAGAGCTACTAGCTAAAAGGCAGACATGGAAGGATAAGGATGCAAGTCAGCTCCTTCTTTTGGTAATCATTTTGTCTATGCAAGTAGTGATGATAGTTCTGACAATTCACCTGAAGTCCCTAAAATGAATGAGGAAAGTACATTGACGACACCCTTATTAGATATTGGCCTTACATTGATGGTCGAACAAATAAGAAAAAGAGAAAAAATCTAGAGGGATTATGATATTAGACATGGTATCCATAATCAAACTATTGATCCTGATGTGCCTAATGTTTCTTTTATAGCTTCTATTCAAGTAATGGATTAAATTGTTGTTTAAGGAATATTGAGGTTTTTCAATACATATAGGGATTATTAAGAAGAATTGATTATTAATTCTAAGAATGTCAGTGTAAGGCATTGATATTGAGCTTTCACAGAATTAGGTTAAAGACTGTTATTCAAAGTTTTAATTGCATTTTCTTGAACTCTATTGCCTAGGTTTAAGGCACCAATTTGGATGTATAGTATAGTTATTTTTCCATGATCACCAAATTTGAAAATCAATTTTCCCTTTTTGTTAATATTTATTCCATAACATTATTCCCATGTTCTCAAATTTGGAATGCATAAAACTCCAGGAAAGTAGCCTATCAAGTGTGTTTCATCTGTAATTCTTGGTGACATAAAGAGAGCATATATGTTTCAAGCAATATCTTGCCTGAATTATATGAAATCCCAATAGGTATTGCATAGGACCACTCTCCTAGGTTTTGCAGAGCCTAAAGTGCAGAAGAGAAAATTGTTAAACATTTCTCCTATTCGTTGGCCAACCTCCTGAAACATTTGACCATAAGAATTGGCTACTTTTTTAGATAGTTTCAAGAATTAGTTGGAATTACTCAAAAACTAACCAACAAATTGGCAACTTTGCTAGGGAGATTCCTAGAAAAGATTTGTCTAGTCTAGTGAATTAGCTTATTGAATAGAGTCTGAAGTATATTTGTGTGAATTGCCTTATGTTTAAATCTCAGCAACTATATTTGTGTTCATAATATTTTTTGAGAGATATATCTTAATTCCCCTAGTGGGTGGCAACTCTAAAAGTCTCCTTGCTGGTGCAAGTGTAAGAAGAAAGCTTATCAAGAAGAATGGACGGAACATCTCTATTTAGGGATAATCCTACAAAGAAGCTTGAAACAAAGCTACTAGCTAAAAGGTAGACATGGAAGGCTAAGGATGCAAGTAAGTCAGCTCCTTTTGGTAATTCATTTTGTCTATGCAAGTAGTGATGATAGTTTTGACAAATCACTTGAAGTCCCTGAAATGAATGAGGAAAGTTCATTGACAACACCCTTGTTAGGTATTGGCCTTACTAGACTTGAGATGATGGCCGAACAAATAAGGAAAAGAGAACAAATCTAGAGGAATTATGATATTAGTGATCCTAATGTGTCTAATGTTTCTTTTATAGCTTCTATTCAAGTAATGGATTAAATTATTGTATATGGAATAATGAGTGTTTTGAATGTATACAAGGATTATTAAGAAGAATTATTTGTAAATTCTAAGAATATCAGTGTAAGGAATTGATATTGAGCTTTCACAAAATTAGGTTAAAGACTATTACTCGAAGTTTTAATTGCATTTCTCGAACTCTATTGCTTAGGTTTAAGGCACCAGTCTGGATGTATAGTCTAGTTATTTTTCCATGATCACCAAATTTGAAAATCAAATTTTCCTTTTTGTTAATATTTATTCCACTAACGTTATCCCCATGTTCTCAAATTCAGAATGCATAAAAATCCAAGAATCTAGCCTATCAAGTGTGTTTCATCTGTAATTCTTGGTCACATAAAGAGAGCATATCTGTTTAAAGCAATTTCTTGCATGAATTGTATGAAATCCCATTAGGTATTGCATAGGACCACCCTCCTAGGTTTTGCAAAGCCTGAAGTGCAGAGGAGAAAATTGTTAAACATTTCTCCTATTCGTTGGCCAAACCCCTAAAACATTTGAGCATAAGAATTGTATACTTCTTTAGATAGTTTCAAGAATCAGTTGGAATTACTCAAAAACTAACCAACAGATTGGTAACTCTGCTGGGGAGATTGCTAGAAAAGATTTGTCTAGTCTAGTGAATTATCTTATTGAATAGTCTTTGAAGTATATTTGTGTGAATTGCCTTTGGTTGTTTAAATCTCATTAACTATATTTGTGTTCACAATATTTTCTGAGAGATATATCTTAATTCCCCTAATGGGTGGCGACTCTAAAAGTATCCTTATCGGTGCAAGTGTAAGAAGAAAGTTTATCAAGAAAAATGGATGGAAGAAAATCTCTATTTAGGGATAATCCTACAAAGAAGCTCGAAACAAAGCTACTAGCTAAAAGACGAGCATGGAAGGCTAAGGATGCAAGTAAGTCAGCTCCTTTTGGTAATCATTTTGTCTATACAAGTAGCGATGATAGTTCTGACAATCCACCTGAAGTCCCTAAAATGAATGAGGAAAGTACATTGAGAACACCCTTGTTAGGTACTAGCCTTACTAGACTTGAGATGATGGTCAAACAAATAAGGAAAATAGAACAAATCTAGAGGGATTATGATATTAGACATGGTATCCATAATCAAACTATTGATCCTAATGTGCCTATGCCAAATTCTTAGACATAAAATATATTTCCAAGCCCTCCTGTTTAAGAGAAAACTCATTTTTCTTATTGAAATCTTGCCATATCTAGTATGGCTACAAGTACATCCTATTTTGTTCCACAAAACTCAAGATCTAGAAATATACTCCAGATTGAAGAAGAACTATTGAAAGAGGTAAATGATCTCCAATTTGAATTAAGCGAGTTGGAAGAAATGAAGATTAGGGATGATATGAAGAAAATAATAGAAAATATGAAGGCTTTTTAACATTTTGGTGATACCTTTGCATCAACACTATCAAATCCCATCAGAAGTAGTAATCTTCTGAATGTCCCTTTCAATAACTCTCATGTAAACACTCGAAGAAATCCTTTGGTGACTAGTATATTGCCAACTAGTTCATATTCACATGTCCCGTCATAGGATATGTCAAATATTGACGTTGCAGGAAGTGTTTCTCAAAGAATTTCTCAGCCTCTTGTGTCCCAACCAAATAATGCCCATGCAATCTCTGCATCCATGAATTATGTTTTCTCATCAAACCCTCATGTAAATCCTACACAAAATTCTCAATTCCGGTATAATACTCAGCAGTAAAATATTGCTCAAATGTCTTATGACCAAGTAAATGCCCAAGTAAATCAAAACATACCTCAACGTAACCCACAACCTCAAGTAAGTCTTCCACAACAAAATCTAGGAGGTTATGGGCAATATGGGGAACTACCAACAGTACAACCCAAATGGAGGTGCTCAAATGGGTGGACAAAATGCAAATCTAACAGGTGGTCAAAATGTTGTAAACCAACAAAATTCCCAAGTGAATCCTACTATAGGGAATTTCCCTACAAGAAGGCCATTGCTACTAGAGAGGTATAAGCAGCTGGATTTCACCGATATCCCAAGATATCCTAAGCCCATTTCTAATGACATCAGAAATTTATTGATTAATTTTTCAAGAAATAATGTGCTATCAGGTGAAGATCATCGAAGGGCTTTCTTGAACTTAATTGATGATTTTGAAATTGAGGATGAAGATGTTGTCATGAAGCTATTTATGCAATCACTGACTGAGGATGCCAGGGATTGGTACAGAGGTTTTCCTGATACGAGTATTGGGTCATGGGATGAGTTTAAAAGAATATTCAAAGACCAATATGCAGATAAAACTAACACTAGATTCATTATCAATGAGTTTACAAGCATTGCTAAAGGCCATAATGACTTCGTGTCTAATTTCAATACTAGGTTTGTCAAAGTAATGAACAAAATTCCACCATAAATGAGACCTAGTGAACCCATGTGAGTGGTGATTTATTGTAGTGCATATGATCTGAAGATGGGTTATAATCTGAGAAAGAGAGTAATTAATACTAACCAAGGCAAGGCACGGAGTATTTTCATCAAGGAAAGCAAAAATGAAGTAAAGGATCAACATCTCAGTAAGCCAAGGGAGGCGCTTGAAGCTAAAAATAGTGATGGAGCATGCAAAGGAAAGGGTATTGAAAAGCCTACAAATTATGTTGTTTCTCCTCTCATAAAGGAAAAATACTAGAAAATGAAGGCTGAGCAAGAAAAGAAAGATACTAGGTGTACTCAGGAAGATCAATCACATGGTAAAGAAGAAAAGATTAGTGATCAAATTACACCTGTTTGTGACATTCCAAGATATGTTGTTGACATGGCCCAAGTATTGTCACAAATTAAAGTATTTGTTCCTCTTTTGGAAATGATGAGAATAGTGGAACACAAAGAAAAGGTAGTTGCCCTTATTAGTGGAGCAGCTTCAGATTCGGATGATAAGAAAAGTATGATTACCCCACCTAAAAAGGGTAAAGAAAAATCAAAGAAGGTTGGACCTAAAAGTGTTAATGAAATACCAGAAGTGTTTTTGGGCACAACTCTCACCACTTTCCCAAATCAAGTTGACCTGTTTTATGTAACTCTGCAAATAAATAATAAATGGGTTAAGAATAGCATGATTGACTCAGGGGCATCCACCAATGTTATGCCTCTAGCCATTATGAAAGAATTGGGACTACAAGTAAAGCATTTTCCAAATGCTTCGTAATGGATTCTAGGGAAGTTCTAGTTATTGGAATAATGAAAGATGTACATTTCAAGTTGGTTGCACTTCCTGAAAAGAACTTTGTAATGAATGTAGTTGTTGTTGAAATTCCACCCCAATATGGAATGCTTTTATCAAGAAAGTGGTCAACAACAATTGGAGGAAGCGTGCAATTGGATCTCTCTTATGCCATAATCCCTATTAACGGCAAGGATGTTAAATTGAACAAAGAAAAGAGATCCCCCAATCTTATTGAAGACTTGCAGTTACCTGAGTATGTATATTTTGCTGATATTGACATAGAGAATTTCAGAACTATAGATTCTCCATCTGAAGAAAATAAAATTGTACCAATAACTCAAGAGATTGAGGAATATGCTCAAGAAGATGAATTATGGTTGATGCATTTTGATGGAGCATATTCAAAAGAAGGATCAAGTGCTAGGGTGATCCTTATATCACCTAAAGGCAAGTCCTATAAATATTCATTTTCTCTTAAATTTGAATGTACAAATAATGTTGCACAATATGAGGCTTTATTGTTAAGACTTAATATGGCCATCAAACATAAAATTAAAAAGCTTAGGGTTATAGGGGATTCTAAGCTAGTAGTATCCCAAGTTAGGGAAAAATATGTCCAACAATAAAAGACTGAAGCAATAAAAATCTGCTGTTTGGGATACCACAAAGTTTTTTGATGCATTTTCTATAGATTGGGTGGAAAGAGCCAAAAATGCAATGGCAAACCTCCTTGCAAATATTGCCTTGAGACCAGATGATATTACTTTGCTGGAATATCTAAATTTGAGGTCCAATTGAGGCCATCCATCTGAGATAATATCCATAACTAGCAAATATTTACTAATGACCAAAGATTTATTGAAATTTTTGCATTGTATGGATGAATACTATAGCCAGGAAATTGACTTCCAAAGTTTTGTGAAGAAAATTGATGGAAAGGATACTATCTTTGGGAATGAAGTGATTCAGCTTAAAACTAATAAAATTCCCAAGGGGTTGGTAGCCTTGGAAAGAGTTTTTGACAATTCTGATAAATGTAATGTCCGACCAACTCCTACACATGAACAAGACTTGGAGGAAGTAAATTTGGGAACTGAGTGTGCACCAAAGAAGGTCTACATTGGTAAGAAACTCAACCCAAAGATTAGAACAGTCCTTATTTCCCTACTCGAGAAGTATAAGCATGTCTTTGCTCGGTCATATGACGACCTCTAGGCTTACTGAGAAGATTTGTTTCAGCATGAGATAACTCTTAGGCCAGATGCTAAGCCGTTTAGGCAAAAGAAAAGACCCATAAATCCTACATTGGCACCTAAAATGCAACAAGAGTTAATGAAACTCAGAGACGAAATTATCAAGCCTATCAGACATTCCACTTCAGTTTCAAACCTAGTGCCAGTCAGAAAGAAGAATGGAAACATAAGGTTGTGTGTGGATTTTAGAAATTTGAATGTCTTCATTAAAGGATAATTATCCGTTGCAAAACATGGAGCCAATGTTGCAGAAAGTTACTAGTTGTGAGCTAATATCAATGATGGATGGATTCTCTAACTACAACCAAGTAAAAGTGAAAGAGTCTAAGCAGTACAAAATTGCTTTTACTACGCCATGGGGTACTTATGTCTATGTAAGAATGCCATTTGGTTTGACTAACATAGGAGCAACATTTCAAAGAGCTATGGATGTTGCATTTTCAGATTTTACATATTCATGGTGGTGTATCAAGATGACTTGACTGCTTATTGTAGAAAGAAGATCATTGTATGCACCTCAAGAAAATATTTGCTAGAGCTTTGGAGTTCGGTATTTCCCTCAAACCTAAGAAATGTGTTTTTGGGGTAACAGAAGGAAAGCTTCTAAGCCATATTGTTTCTAAGGAAGGCATTAGAATTGATCCAGAGCGAGTTGCAACAATAGAGAAGATCCCCCAACCCAAGGCTATAAAAGGTACTTAATCCTTTTTTGGGCAAGTAAATTTTGTGAGAAGATTTGTAACAAACTTTGCTGATGAAATAACAAGGTCTATTTCAAATATGCTAAAGGAGAATCAATATCATGGAATGAAGAACCAACTAAGGCATTTCAAAGCATAAAAGAGGCAATCCAAAGGGCTCCTATCTTGAAATCTCCAAATTTCTCAAAGCCTTTCCAACTCTTCTCTTTTGCCTCATTCCACATTATTGTTGTCGTCTTATTGCAAAAAAATGATGAAGGATTTGAGAAACCAATTTCTTTCTTCAATAAATCATTGCAAGTTGTTGAGTTAAAGTATGACATGGTAAAAAAAAAAAGCCTATGCATTGGTTAAGCAGTCAAGAACTTCAGGGCATATCTAATAGGGGCTACAATTGTTGCATATGTTCCCAAAGCTGCTGTAAAAGACATCTTCACACAACAAGAAGTTATAGATGCATCCTAAGTTTGCAAAGCTGCAGGGAAACTTGTTGAGGTAGCTTATAGACATGTTTGGTGGGCTCCATGTTGTGTGCCTGCCATGAACAATGCACTCAAGGACATGGGGAAGATTGAGTGGATCATAGCAGTGGTCAATGATACTAGAGATGTGCATATGTTTATCTACAACCACCACACTTCACATGCACTCTTTAGGAGCTTCTCTAAGAAGGAATTCTTGAAACCTACTAAGACCAGATATGCATCATATTTCATTCTCTTGGAGAGAATGATTGAGTTGCAAGAGTCACTACAACTCATGGTTATGATAGCAGATTGGAATTGGTGGGCCCAATCCAAGGCATAGTAAGGGAGGAGGGTGAAGGATACAGTGAAGAGTGATGTGTTTTGGAGTGATGCAAAATATATAGTCTCCATCATTGCTCCAGTTTTCTAAGACATCAGATATGGGGATGCAAATGTACCTGACCTTGGAGAGGTGTATGAGTGCATTGATTCTATGCTTGACTATATGAGGGTCGTCATGTGAGAGGAGGACCCCACATTAGCATTCTACAATGAGCATATTCAGCCAATCTTCATTGGAGATGGGAAAATCTCAACACTCCCTTGCACATGGTTGCCTATGCATTGAATCGTAAGTGGTACAAGACTAGGCCTAGTAGAGTTACACTGATACAGGATGCTAAGGTGAAGGCAGGGTTCTTTAGAGCTATTGAGAAGATGTATGATCCTATAGATGCCAGCATAATTCGCACTAAGTGAACCAAATTTTCCACTCTTAGGGGTTATTCTAATGCGCCAAGATGAATATGGCAACTATGGCACCAAGAGGATCCACTTTTGTGGTGGAATTGCCACAGATTAGAATCTTTGACTACCACTCTAGCCACTCGATTGTTATCTCAAGTTTCTAGTTCCTCAGCTACTGAGAGGAATTGGTCTACTTATAGCTTCATCCACTCTCTTAAAAGGAACAAACTTACCTCTAGAAGAGCAGAGAAGCTTGCGGTTGTACATGGTGTTTTGCATCTCATTGACCGCAAAACACTTGTATACAAAGAAAGTCCAGAAGCACGATGGGATGTAGAGCTAGAAGAGCCAGCACAGATTGATGGGGATGCTACAACTTCAAATGCATGGCTGGTTGGTATTAGTTTGGCGGAACTTGACCATGAGTAGTCCAGTAGTTCCAATGATGAGGAGTTTGGGGATGATTAGAGGCCTCCCTTCACTACATTTTGAGATTTTGTACTTATTTCGATATCATGCTACTCATTGTAATCATCTTTATGATATTTTGGATATAATAAAAATCTCCAATGTAATGTCCCTTTTGGGCAAGCAAAGAGAAATTAGGAAAAAAAATATATATTCTAATTATTTAGAATTTTGGTGCTCAAGGGGAGGAAATGAAATAATATTTAAATTTGATTTTTTGCGCCCAAGATATTTTTAATATTTTATTTTGGGCTTGGGCGACCCATTTTTGGGAGGTATAAGGGAAAATAATAATTAAAAATAATATTTTGAGTTGTGGGAGAAGTACGCCCAAATTGGTGGGAGTTATAAGGTAAAAATAAAAAATAAACAATACTAAAATTGAATTGGGGTTTTGTACCCAATTGAGGGAACTAAAAATAAATAAATAAAAAAATTTAAATGGTGAAGGTGGCACCCAAATTGGGTCGACTTAATTGCAGAAATAAGGAGCGATTGATATAAACAAGGTCCTTTGGAGGTTTTGATATCATGGTGAATTATTTTATTTTTTTTGATCAGTAATTTTGCAAGTATTCCAAGGACGAAAACCCTTGTGAATAATAGCGGAGTTGGACGAAAACCTAGCTCTTCAATGGAGGACTTCATGACGGAGGTTCACTTGCGCTTCAATGGAGTTTTATGTTAGATCTTCATCCTTAGATTTTCATATCAGCCAAGGTGACTTGCGGAAGGCAGTTTTGGTGTTGTTTTGACCTAGGGTGGAGCGCCCAAGTTGCAAGAGGAGCACCTTGTTTTGGAGGGGTGAAAGTGGCAAGTTTGGAGAATTTCGACAAGATAACAAAGGTTGCAAACCCTACATTCAGACAAGCAGGCTAGCGCACCCTTGTGGTTGGGTTTTGGAGACATTTTCTATCATATATTTGCATTCATCTTTGCATTTGTGTGAGCTGGAGCAATTCTCCCAGCTAGGGTTAGGATAGATCATCAATCATCTCATGATTTGGATTGTTAGTGGGGTTACTTCATATTAGCAAGTTATTGTACATTTTTGGGCATGTTTGGAGCCCATTTTTGTGATCTTGCATTCATATTCTAGGTCTGATTTGTAGCAGCAAAACTAAACATTTGTTAATCAGAATTTTGGCATGTTTGAACAGACATTTGGTGTTTAATTTTGCTGGTTACATTCATGTTTATGGTTAGATAAATCTGCTATGATATTTGATGCAATTGGCAAGAATATATGTTGTTGTTAATGCATGTTTGAAATCAGAAAAATACATAAGCATGTCAGGGGTTTGAGCAGAAATTTGAAATCAAAAATTGAGGCATAAATTTGTGTTTAAAAAAAATCAGAAAAATGGCATATTTCCTAGTTAGGATATTTCGGTGGTATCAAAGCTTGGATCCTACCAGCCTAGAGGGTTAGATTGTATGTAGTCATTTGATCCTGACAGGTATTACTTCCAAAGAAGACCAGGACAACAAGATTATCAAGAAGGAGGAGCTCCAATTGTTGACACAAATCAGCTTGCTATGAATAGGGATAGGAGAGATGGAAGTCCAACAAGAGATGATAGGAATGTTGGTGATCTTTTGAGGGATATAGCAGCAGGTCAAAAGGAAATGTCAGCAGGAGAGCAACAAGCTAAAAATGCTTTAGCTCAAATGATGGCTTCCCATCTGTATATGATGCAGCTCATGACACAAGCTATGGGTAATATGAGATTTAATGCAGCCCCTACAAGTGAAGTAAGTATAGCAGGTACAGCTTGTGCTAAGAGAACACGCACTACTACCACGAATCGACCATTACAGCCCACATTCCTTCCAAGAGAGGAAGGGGAGGAAGAAGGTGTTGAAGATGTGAAAGAACAACCAATTGTGGATGAGTTGGTTATCTTACATGAGGAGTATAGAGCACTTCCCAATGATGTTAAGGAGGATCTAAACTTCAATCAATTCATGAACTAGAAGAGGGATAGAAGAAGAGCAAGGATGGGACAAAGACCTAGAGGACAAGCAAGGCCACCTAAAGAGTACAAGGATGCATTAAACAAAATTCCTCTCCCTAATTTTGATGGCAGCGGTAAAACAAGTGCTAGAGCATGGGTACATAAGCTTGATACTTTGCTCATACTCCAACCAATGAGTGAGGTTAAGGCCATACAATTCGCTACAATGCATCTTGAGGGATTGGCATATGATTGGTGGCATCATGGGCTTGTTTCGCAAAATCATGGGTTGATCACTTCTTATGATGAGTTCACACGAAAAATCATTACCAAATTTGATAGGAAAGATGTAGAAGTCTTCTAAAGAGATTTGGCACAATTGAAATAGGTTGGTAGGGTGAACTCCTATGTCAATGAGTTCCCAAAGATTGCAGTCATATCAGTTGGAGAGGAGAGTGACTATGCTCTTTGTTGAGGGATTGAATGATAGATTAAGAGGGTTGGTGAAGGCTCATAAGCCTAGTACACTTCATGATGCTATTGAGCTTGCACTTGATCTTGATACTACTCCACCATTTTAACCAACAAAGAAAGGGTTTAGAAAAGATAAACCATTTCAAAGAAGTGATAATCAGCCTAAGTCCACACCTCCTAAGCTGGAATTCGATACAAGGAATGAGTTGAGGAAGAAACTTTGCTTCACTTGCAAAGAACCATGGGAACCATGACATAGATGCCTTGGGAAAGGCAAAGTACACTACATTGAGGTCAGTTCTGACCTTGAGGATGATGAAGTCCAAGACACCACTTCGGAAAGTGGTCATGAGGAGCCATGGTTGGAGCTAGATACTAAGGCACAAGGTATTATTGCTTTTCTTTCAACCATCCCTAAGTATCATCCCTTTTACTTGAGGGTATTTTTGAGGAGGCAATGGGTCTCATGTTTAGTAGATAGTGGTGCAACCCATAATTTCATTGATGAAGATCTTGTGGCTAAGAGACGATTGCAAATAGAGGAGTTTTTTGGATTCAATATCATGTTGGCAGATGGATTCAAGATGAGTTGCACTAGGAAGATACCCCAATTGGGTATTCAATTGGATGACTATTTATTGGTTGATGAATTCTATGTAGTTGGCATTGGTGGAACCAAGATTGTGTTGGGAATCCAATGGTTACAATCACTTGGCCGATATGTTCAAGATTTCCAAAAGATGGAGTTAGAGTTCACATCAAAAGGAAAACAAATAGTGTTGAAAGCTATCAATAAGGATCTGCCAAAGGACATGACAGCCGAGAGGATGGAGGTTCGGGACAGCCTTATCATAACTAGAGAGGCATGCAACTTTCAGCTAGATACACCTCTTGGATCATCACTTGGCGATGGACAACTAACAAAGGATGACGACTTGTTTGAGCCCCTTGAAGGCACTACAAAGAGGTATGATGTCAGTTCTGATTTTCTGTTTTATGACAGCAGTCGTATTTTTGAGCATAACCATGAGATAACAGCTATGTCACATGAGAAGAATGGTGTTAAGGGATCTCCCAATGTTGGCACTCAAGATGTGAGTGTCAAAAATGAGGAAAGCATGGTGGATTCCAGCCACGAAGGTTCTGATTTTGCATACCATACTATGGAAGATGTGAAGAAGACACAAATATGTGTGAAGGGTGGTTGCAAAGAGCTAGGAGAGCAAAGATGTTGGTTTCCCAAGGAAAACAAAACTTGCAAGAGATTGAGGAACGTTGTAACCAGCTAGATCAGGCAAAGAGGCAAACTGAGTCACACCTTAGATCTGTTTCTTCTAAAAGAGGAATGCATAACGGTGGAGCAAGCAAAGGAAAGGTCTCTTGAATAAAGCAAGCATGAAGAGTATGTAGATTTGGGTGGACGAGTGGAAAGGTATGATTCAAAAAAATTTGTTCATGTGCCTGATTTGCATCATGAGTTACCTTTGTTTGAGGGCCGCTTGAAGACCCAAACCCTAGAGGAGGTTAGAGTAGTTGAGCATACACTTAGTGGATTAGCCACTAGTGTCAAATGTTCACATGAAGAGGGAGTCATAAGTGATTCAGTTTGTGGTGATTCATTAGTTTTTCTTGAAGACAAAGAGTTTGTTAATGACAAAGTACAATCTTATCATCACATTGATTCCTTGGTAGCGCTGGAGGCTGACCTATTCCAAAAATTTGTGATGCATGCCATGGAGACTCTTGACTTATTTGGGCATATTTGGGAGGTGAAGCTGCACTTTGACACAAGGTATGGGGGTATTGCTATAATGTTTGGTTTTGAGTTACTAATTCTTGTGTTCTAGCTGGATTATGTCATAGGGATTGGAAGAAAGAATGAAGATCTTGGCCTTGTTGCCCTAGTTCATGAGCATCCACTCCATACTTTGTTGGGAGATGGTTGTTCTACCTTATTGCACACGTATATCCTACAGTGCACTTGGAGGACAACAATTGTTTTGGATTTTTGGAGAGGTTTGGATCATCACTTCATCATTGTGGGATGGCGTATGGATGATACTCTATCATCATATGACATTGGCGATGATATTTGCACTCAACTGGGTATGATTTTCAGTTGGGATGTTGTTGTTCTGATTTATATTAGTAACACAGCAAAAGATATGTTCTTCTATGCACCTACAAAGGGAGTCTTGCACGGTCAAGGAATCCTTCGAAGTTGGAGAGTTGGTTGATGTTGATAGTTCCTTAAGGTACATCTATCTTCACAATTTTGATAAATGTGGTAGTACGATGATATAGGATCTAGGTGGTGGTATGCTTGTCATTGCTTGAGGACAAGCAATTTCAAGAAGGGAGGATTATAATATCCCTTTTGGGCGAGCAAGGAGGAATAAATGAATAATAATATTATTCTGATTATTTGGAATTTTGGTGCTCAAGGGGAGGGAATGAGAAATAATATTTAAATTTGATTTTTGGCGCCCAAGATATTTTTAATATTTTATTTGGGCTTGGGCGGCCCCTTTTTGGGAGGTATAAGGGAAAATAATTAAAAATAATATTTTGAGTTGTGGGAGAAGTTGGTGGTAGTTATAAGGTGAAAATAATAATTAAAAGATAATAAAATTGAATTGGGGTTTGGCATCCAATTGAGGGAAATAAAAATAAATAAAAAGAAATTTTTTAAAGGTGAAGGTGGTGCCCAAATTGGGCTGACCTAATTGGAGAAATAAGGAATGATTGATATATAAACAAGGTCCTTTGGAGGTTTTGTTATCATGGTGAACTATTTTTGCTTTTTTGATCAATAATTTTGCAACCCTTGTGAATAATAGAGGAGTTGGACGAAAACCTAGCACTTCAATAGAGGACTTCATGATGGAGGTTCACTTGCATTTCAATGGAGTTTTATGTTAGATCTTCATGCTCAAATTTTCATATCAGCCTAGGCAACTTGAGGAAGGCAGTTTTGGTGTTGTTTTGCCCTAGGATTTCATCCTAAGGTGGAGCGCCCAAGTTGCAAGAGAACCACCTTGTTTTGGAGGGGAAAAATTGGAAAGTTCGGAGGATTTTGACAAGATTTCAAGGGTTGCAAACCCTACATTCAGACCAACAGGCCAGCGCACCCTTGTGGTAGGACTTTGGAGACATTTTCTATCATATATTTGCATTCATCTTTGCATTTGTGTGAGCTGGAGCAATTCACCCAGCTAGGGTTAGGATAGATCATCATTTCATCTCATGTTTTGGATTGTTAGTGGGATTACTTCATATCAGCAAGTTATTGTACATTGTTGAGCATGTTTGGAGCCCATTTTTGTGGAGAACTTGCATTCATATTAGGTCTGATTTGTCGCAGCAGAACTGAACATTTGTTAATAAGAATTTTGGCATGTTTGGATGGACATTTGGTGTTTAATTTCGCTGGTTACATTCATGTTTATGGTTAGATAAATCTGCTATGCTATTTGATGCAATTGGGAATAATATATGTTGCTGTTAATGCATGTTTGAAATCAGAAAATTAGATCAGCATGTTAGGGTTTTGAGCAGAAATTTGAAATCAGAAATTAGGGCATAAATTTGTGTTTAAAAAAAAATCAGAAAAATTGCACATTTCCTAGTTGGGTTATTTCATCCAATTTGACATTTTCATTTGTCAAATTTTATTTAGTATTCAAGTATTTAAAATTTTAGTATTTAGCATTTGTAATTTTGCTATTTTACTAATTTGCCAAAGTTTCATTTGAAATCTAATTCTTATACATCTTTTTATAACTAGTTTTTCAAGTACTATATGTATATCAACACTGCCCCCCTATTGCCCCCCCGTCGCCATCCCCAAACTTAGGCCCTTGGTCCTCACGTCCCCCCATCAAGAAACTCCGTGGAACATTGTTTTTAGTATTGTTCTTTATAGTTTTTTCTTCTAGCCTATGTTTGGAGCTTCTTTTCAATCCTCTTTCTATTTCTAATTCTACTCGATGTAATTTCAAGTCACACCGACCTATTTTGATCATTAATGGCTTTAATAGTATAATTTCTTCAATTTTTTCTTTCTTTTTTAATATTTAAAGACATGACCACATCAGTCACTTGAATTATCAAAGTCTTCCAAAGACAGCAAGTAGAGTAGAGAAGAAAATATCTCTAGAAAAAGCATGCAAATTTGCAATACATGTATGTTTGTAAATCATAACATGCAGAAAATTGTTAGAGCTAAATGGAGAGATATAGACAAACTGGAAAGTTCACCCATTGTCCAATCCTAGCTAATACACTTGGAGGAGCTAAAGAGTTCATGAAATTCATTAATGACTCCAGAAGGAAGTCTTGGATCAACTCTTTGCAATCCTCTTGAAACATCATCTTAGAGTATTTGTCATCATGTTCTTACTAAAAACTGTGATATTTCTGCTGCTACCATTGCTCAAAACAGAATGATAATCAGATTTCTAGCTTAGACAAAAATCTAAATGAGTTGGAAAAGTGAAAATTAAGCTTATTTCAGATATGATGATTTGAGAAGTATTAACATACATCTCAAACTTTGACCTTACACTTAAAAATATTGTACTACAGACAACTATGTGCATTGGCCTCTAGAAGAATGCCTGAAATACTTTTTGGTTAATACCCTTCTCTGATCCTGACAAATGCTCTATCCTTTTGGTGTTGGATTTCATCTTGGACATCCTATAAAGATTTCTTTTTCCTATGGATTTAAGTTCATCTTGGACACTCTACAATAATTTATATTAACCCACGACTAGAATTCATCTAGGACACCCTGCAAAGAAGAACTATTGCAATCTGTGTTTGAAACCCTGCAGTTACTAGTTTTAAGATATGCATCTAGTTGTGCAATATAGGTAAGGTTCAATGAAGAACGACCTAAGCCAGCAGCCCAACACCCAAAACAACACATGCATATGCACAGCAAAAGCAAAACAATAACACATGTGCATTAATTTATGAAATATGCCTGTTAAACGACTTACAGCATGCTGACATTACACAGTTCCACAATGAACTACAAAATTGTTTTTGTGCTCTATCAATTCACTCATTTTGCTATGCCCTCAGCTCGATTTCCCTCTCATTTTCCTCTCTATCACCTCTTCTTTGTCTAGAGGACCTGCCTCTATTCCTCTGTTCACTCTCAACCTCAAGAAATTCCTATAACTATACTTCACTGACCTTGATGACCAAACTCTAGCAGACCCAACCTATGACCATACTCTCCTCAGCAACCATTGTATCTTTACTCCTGCCAACAAACCTCCAGTACAAGCATGATTCAACAAGATATAGGAATACAACAAGAACTAATACAAGACAATGAATGTTCACCTTCCAGACATCAAGTAACTACCAAGATTCAATTGCCAACTGTTTTGAGATAACTGTCATGGGACGAAGATGTTCACTGTAAACCTCAAGAAATTCCTGTAACTATACTCTAGTTCACTGACCTCAATGACCAAACTCCAGCAGACCCAACCTATGACCATACTTTCCTTAGCAACCTTTGTATCTTTACTCCTGCCAACGAACCTTCAATACAAGCATGATTCAACAAGATATAGGAATACAACAAGAACTAATACAAGACAACGAATGTTCACCTTCCAGTCATCAAGTAACTACAAGGATTCAATTGCCAACTGTTTTTAGATAAATCTCATGAGACCAAGAACAAAAACCACCTACTCCATATTGGAATGAGATGAATGCACAACCAAGGAAAGCAGATGATTTCCAGCAAGTTAGAAAGATTATCCACACCATCAAAGAAATGCCAAATAGCCTACACAGCAATAAATAAGTCCCAACAACTAAATATAATAGCCTACCATATGGAGAAAATAAGAATAGATGCCAAGAAGAGAAAATGAAACTCATAGCCTAACAAATTGTCCACTAGCAAAGAAGACAATCCACCCAAAGAAACAACTGATGCCAACCTAGGAAAAGAACAATCATGACAAGAAATAAGTGAGCAATCACCAAAATACGATGAATAAATGCCCTAACACCGCCATGGACAGAAAAGACAACAGTACAACCCCTTTTGGAAGTCAACCAATCACTAGATAGAATGATAATTGCAAGCATACCAATTAATCCAGCTATGACTTGTCCCCAAAGACCTGTAGCATGCTATCAAGTTGTCTCTGGCAGGCTAAATAACATTTGTAACAGTTCCCAACATACATATAGCAGGTTCTAAGCACCAAAAACACTGACCAAGAAACTGGCAGCACACTATAGAACACCTGTTGTTATCCTGTAGCACACTATAGAATACCTGTAGCAACCCATTTCACGCCTGCAGCAACCTACTACATGTCTGTAGCAACCTATAGATGACCTGTACCACAAATACGCATAGGTTTGTGGCCTATGGGATACACATAGCAGACTTCAAGAAAGCATGTTTGGAAAAACCTTTCAAGCAACAAGCTAATACTTAAGAAAGTTGAAAACATAACCAACTATTGTTTTGGGGGACAAAGCTTTGCTCATGAACATGGATGCTCTTGCATCATACATGTCAAGTAAGAAATTTTGTGAGCGTGGTGCTCACAAAGAAGAATTGAGTGCTAGAACCAACCTTCTAGAATGTGCACACTCCTCACTCCTCAACATACTCCATTACTGTAACAAGTTCATCAGAACACTTTTTTCTTTGCCTCTTCCAACATTTGGTTGGGACAAATCTCGTTCTCCTCTACCAAACTTGACCATTTATTTCCTTCCCAACCTTGTCCTCCAATTATTTCTCCTCTCTCCTTCTCCACTTGTGGTTTTGGACCTGCCACTACCCATCCACACCCACCAAATGTTTCTTCTCTTCTTTTGTGGGATTTGACCCACCATTGTCCATCCTTCTCCACCCAAACTCTCTTCTTTCTCCACCCACCATTTCTTCTTCCACACACTTCAATTTTTTGCATAACAACTCCTCTGGTGCAAAATCTTCCTTAGGGCCCAGCTCAATCAGCATGATGGAATCATATTATTCATCAATCAATTCTTCTTCACTCCTTGTTTCATGTCCCTCTATTATTACTGCTGCTGAATCTACACAAGGACTCAATTTTTTCGTTTAAGCAACTCTTGCTCATGTTTCAGTGCCTCCCCATCTTCTTCTTGTGCACTCAATTGCACCATACATCCACCAACACCTCCATGTCCTCTAAAGGACATACAACTGTTGCATTCACAAACATCAAGAAATTCCACCCACTCCACCATCAAAGCCAATAAACAGAGGAGCAATGCACCCTGTATTTATCAGATGCAAGGAAGAGTTAGTAGACCGAAGGTCAGTCATCAAAGAGTTCCTCAACTAGGTCTAAATCCATTTGAGTGAGAAAGTCCCTGCTAGTGGCATGCTTGATCTAACACAAGTAACTCCATGGACTGTT
Organism: Sequoia sempervirens; assembly: GCA_007258455.2. Classification (NCBI taxonomy): domain Eukaryota; kingdom Viridiplantae; phylum Streptophyta; class Pinopsida; order Cupressales; family Cupressaceae; genus Sequoia; species Sequoia sempervirens. The sequence goes on from VDFB02362277.1 coordinate 141,607, forward strand.
TAAGCTGATCGGAAGCCATTTTGAAACAGCCCATAAAATGCATCCCATTTTGTTCCTTATAAAGCCACTTCCCACAACCCCAAGATTGCCACACAAAGCCCAATCAAAATTTAATTTTATTCTACCACATGGAGGAGCCATTCCTTGGCCTCTTATATTATCAAGATATCAATTTTGAATGAAAACAAGAATTTAGAGGGAAATGTCATAGTTCAACTTCTCCTTTACAAAAAAAAATACACAATTGCATTTCCTAGACTATAATTGAAATAAAGGTTGAGTTATATCCCAGCCATGACTAAGATGACTAGAATTTTAATCTATGTGAAGTCAATAAAAATGATTTTTAAGTAGCACTACACTGGAAAGGAGTAACAAAATAATGGCAAAATAGTATATAAATTGTTCTTGAGCACACAAATGAACTTGGGAGGACCTTGACAAAGCCATCACCATTGGATTTGCACCCCAAAACAATAGTGAAGAAGCATTCCGAATCTAAAAACAAATACCAAAATAGGAAATGAAAACAAATATAGATTCAAAAGAGACAAAGCATAATATTGAATATTCTCATTTAGACAAGATAATCAAATCAGGGCACCTAGGTTCCCAATGTTAAGATTCAAATATAAAATCATAAAATCTCTAATAATTTGATACAATGAAACCCAGAAGATGCAATGCAATATTGGAACACAAGAAGATGTACAAAGTATAGCAGTTGACCCACCTAAGAGAGCATTTTAAAGGTCAAAATGAAAAGCTGGTGGAGAAAAGGTTGACATAAACATACTGCTAATTCTTGAAAATTCAACTTAAAAACGTGGCTAAAAAGAATAAATTATTGTTGTATACCCCTCATCAATCAAAATCCTGAAAAGATAAAAGTACCTAGGATACGCATCAAGTTCAAACCACTCAATCATGAACAGTTTGATACAATTAGACATGGAAGACACGATTTAATATTAGGTTACACACAAATATAATTGTACAATAGTTAGTTTATCTAAGAGATCATATCGTACAATTATGAAGGGGCAGAAAGAAGTAATTAAATATAAAAGAAATCAAGTTGAGAAGAATAATCTAAAAGTACAATGATATCTTTTTGAATGACCTACATATATAGTAAAAGAGTGTAGTCAGCCGAAAGCATAATTAGTCAGCCAGATTTTGTTAGTAAATAAGACTATAGTTAGTTCATAAATATTTCGTATACTTTTGTACATGTTGTTTCGGGAAGATTAATTCCCCGACCGTGATTAGTTGCAATGAAGCGTCACGACGGTTGGTTTCTCAACCACCGCCAACGGCTATATGTACTTGAGTCAGTATAGTCGAGAGACATTATGTTAGTAACTATGACATTGTGCTACATGCTATTACATTTTGATGTTATATTCTAGTGCGGGTAATTGTACTTGGTTACAATGAAGCACCATTATTTTGTGCGACATGCGTCCATGAATGGATCTCTTCACTTGCATGTGGGCGGATTTTCCCATTGTGAGGCTATTTCCTATTGGGGGTTGGCGGGGGGTGGCGGGAGGTTGTTATTGCTTTCAGGGGGTTCTTCTTCTTTTTTTTTATCTGTCTGCTGCCTTTCTTTGTTGTTGTGCGGGTGATTAGTTTTTGGTTGCCTCTAGTGGTTGTTTCTTGAGACGGAGGTCTGGTTGTCCTCATGAAGGTGCATGCATCGATTGCCAAGGCCAATCTTGGTTCTTCCCTTCCTGGAGGGAGACAAAGTTTCTCGAATATGGGTAACTCGGGTGAGGGCTTCACGAGGAACAGTGGTTTCCGTTTACAAAAAACAAATGGGTGTTTGAAGAGATCGAAGGAAAGGTCGGTGCTTGTGATACAACCTGCCTTTGTGGCAGAGGATGTCGAGTACTACATCAATCATGTTTTGATTTGCAAGTTAATAGGGATGCGGGCATCGCTTCTCTTTCTTGATTCTTGGATTCACAAAACTTGGAACCCTAAAGGTGATTTCAATATTCTGTTGGCTGCCAACAATTTCTTCATGGTGGATATTTCGTGTATTGCTGATAGAAATTGGGCTTTTGAGGGTGGACCAAATTTTTATAATCAAGTGGGATTATTCATTAAACCATGGCACATGGGATTCAACTCTGCTAAGGAGCTCCCTTCCCGCATTCTACTTTGGGTACATCTCCCTCGTTTGCCTTTGGAGTGCTAGTGAAGCAATATTTTGCAGATGATTGCTCTCTTACTCAGTAAGCCTATTGGGCCCTCTCAACAAACTTTGAATAAAAGAGTTATTTCTTGTGCATGTATTTGCGTTGAAATTGACTTGAACAACCCATTGTCGGATTCGATGGCAATGAGCATTGGGGAAAATTCAAGAAGAAGGGGCCCCCTTCGACATGCAAATTGCAGATAGTTCTATTGTTGAGAAATGCTTGGTGGATCAGCCAAACGTTATTGCTAGTTTGACCCCAATAGGGGGTCAAATGGACCAGATGGATGCTGAACTCCCCACCTCAGTTTCTAGGTGTGGGGGAATTGGTATATCGTCAGACGCAAATATGCTTTTTTTTCCTCCTAATTCTGGGATCATTAGTGAGAAGGTTGTTGAGGAGTCTGGTAAAGGCAAGACCTTTTCTCCTGCTTTGGGTCTTGAGCAAAAACCTCTCAAAAAGGGGGCTTCAGAGAAGCACTTCAAAGTACGAAGGAAGAAGGATCAGGAAAAGGTCAAATTGATTGGGGAGACATTGGTTGAGTTTGGCTCAGTGAGGACTATTGATTCTCACTTCTCCCAACCCCAAAGATGATTGCGCTATCTTGGAATGTAAGGGGTATGAATAGCATCCCTCGACAAAAGGCTATTTGTGAGTTGATTCATGTTCACTCTCCTAATTTGGTTTTCCTCCAGGAGACTAAGTTGTCCATTGATAGTATGTTGAATTTGGTTCCTAAGATTTGGGGTAGAGGTCTTTGTCAATGTTTTGGGGTGTTGAGCAGCTTAGGAGGTCTTGCTTGCTTATGGGACCCATGCAGAGTTATTCCCCTATGGTGGCTCTCTGACAGATGCTCTATTTCCCTTGTTGCTTCCAATTTGGAGTCAGGTGAGAGAATTCTTCTTTCTAATGTTTATGCTCCTACAGATCTTCCTCGCAAGATTCACTTGTGGTCTCAAATTAGATTCTTGTGTTCCTTGGAGCCCTTTTTCCCTTGGCTTATTGCAGGTGATTTTAATGCGATCTTGTCTCTACATGAGAAAAGGGGTGGGTCTTTCCGTTTGGATCCCTCCTCAGACCTCATGAGGGACAATGTGGCCTCTATGAATCTGGTGGATATCAAACCTTTGAATGGGGTGTTTACTTGGAATAATAGGAGGATTGGGGATGCTGCCATTTCTGAAATGTTAGAAAGGTTCCTGGTGTCCAGTTTTTGGGTTGGCGACAAATGGATCACTAGTTCTGAGATTTTGGACTAGCAGGGCTTAGATCATTGGCCAATCAAACTCTCTGCTTGTTTGGCTAGGTCTTCTGAAAGACAATCTTTTAAGTTCCAACTTATGTCGCTTCGGCATGCGTCTCTCCATGACCTAATCCTTGGGTGGTGGAGGGGTGGTAAGTCGGCTTTTGGTACCGCTATGTACTCCTTTCCTAAGAGGCTTCAATATGTTAAATATATGCTGAAACATTGGAACAGACACCATTTCAGAAATGTTTTCCAGGCTAAAAGGGCTTCCCAAGAGCACTTGGACTCCATCACTCAGCAGATCTGGGACTAGGGTCTTACTAAGGAGCTGAACTAGTTAGAGGCTGCAACTATAAAGGATGTGGAGGAATGGGAGTTGCATGAGGAAATTTTTTGGAAGCAAAAGTCTTGAATTGATTGGCTGCAAGAGGGGGACATGAATACTTCCTTTTTTCACATTTTGGTTAAAGACACAAGGCAGGGGAACATTATAACTTCTCTTAAATCCCCAGATGGGGACCCTTTTCTTTCCTCTATTCAGTTCTTCTCTGCTCTTTTCCGTGATGATTCTACTTCGGCCAATGAGGATGAAGATGCAATCCTAGCTTGCATTCCTCCCTTGGTGGCTGAGGAAATAAATGGGTCTCTTCTCAAGCCGATTTCTTTGTTGGAACTAGAAAATATTGTGTTTCAGATAAGGAAAGGTAAAGCTCCTAGTCCTGATGGGTTCCCGGTTGAGTTCTTTCAAGAGTTTTGGGAGGTTATCAAGCTTGACCTTCTTGAAGTTGTCCAGGAATCTCAAAAGAATTAGCAAATGCTAAGAGCTTTTAATGCAACCTTCTTAGCTCTCATCCCTAAGTGTGAGGGAGTCGATTCTTTGGATCTCTTTAGGCCTATTTCCTTTTGTAATGTGGTATACAAAATCATCACCAAGTTGATTGTTGAGCGCTTGAAGCTGTGGTTAGACAAGTTGATCTCTGATGAACAAGGTGGGTTTGTGGTTGGTAGGTAGATTCTAGATGGTGTGGTTATTGTTGCGGAGACAGTGCACTCTATGGCATCCTCCAAGGAGAAGGCTATGTTCATTAAGCTTGACATGGCCAAGGCTTATGATCATGTCAAATGGGATTTTCTAACCAAGATCTTGAGAGCTTTTGGATTTAGAAATGCTTAGATTGATCGGGTATTGAGTTGTGTCATGACTACTTCCTTCTTTGTGCTTGTCAATGGTGAGCTCTCTAAGCTTTTCGGGGCTTCCAGGGGCTTTCGACAGGGAGATCCTCTATCTCCATACTTATTTGTTCTAATGGCGAAAGGGCTTGGGAGGTTCTTGAAATCTCGGGTGGAGCTTGGCTTCATTCAAGGCTGATAGTGGGGCAATAATCGTCCTCCCCAATCCCATCTCCAGTTTGTGGATGACACAGCGCTTATGGGCATTGCCAAAGTGGTTGAAACGGTCAATATAAGGAGGCCCCTGGATTGTTATTTGGCTGCTTCGAGTCAAATCATTAATGAAGGCAAGTCTTTTACCTATTTCTTTAGAACTCCTAGTCTTATTCAGTAGAGGATTGCTAGTATTCTCAGGTTCCAAGTTGGCTCGCTCCCGTTTGTGTATCTTGGCATTCCTTTGGTTGTTCACTCCTTACCTCGAGCACTCTAGCAGGATGTTATTGAGAAGTTTTGAAAGAAGGTTAGTCATTAGACGTACAGATGGCTCTCTACTATGGGGAGAGTGACTCTTTTGATGTCTATGGTTCAGGCTCTCCCTTTGTATAGGTGTTTTGTCTTATTGGCTCCTACCAGCTTTGTGAAAGACTTTGAGGCCCTCTATCGGCAGTTTCTTTGGTCTGGAAATCTTCTTTCAAGAAAGTGGAGTCTGGTCAAGTGGGATGTGGTTTGTTGCCCAAAATAGGAGGGTGGTCTTGGGCTGCGTCGGGCTGATTTGAATGGGCAGTCTTTGGCAACTAAGCTTTATTGGAGATAGTGTTCTCGGCATCAACAGACTTGGGCTAAGATCCTCTCCTCAAAATATATTGGGGCTGTGGATGGAGAGGATGTTCCCAAATATAGTCTTAAGGGTAAGGGATCTATGGTTTGCAGCACCCTCAAGAGGGGAGCTAGGTTGATTAAGCAAGGTCTATTATGGATTTGCAAAAGAGGTTCAGAGGCTCTCTTTTGGTTTGATTCTTGGGATGGTCATCCTCCTATTATGTCCACTCATCCTCATTTGCAGGATCTGTGTAGGCATTTCTTGGATGTAGGTTGGACTCATGTGGTAGGTTTCAAATCCCCTCAGGTTCTGGACCGGGCTTTGGTGTACAGGTGGAAGGACATGCATGAGTGGCCACCTAGAGGTAAGGCAGAGGATCGTAAGGAGCTTGCTTGCATCTTGACCGGTAGGGTTTGTAGCTCCCTATTGGAGAGGGATGTTCTGGCTTGGGGTGGAGACCAGAAAGGAAAATTCACCATGGCCTCTGGGTATCGGGCTCTTGATGAATAGATGTTTGGCTGCACAAGGATCCCCTAGTGGAAGCAGATCTAGAACAAATTCTCTTGCCCCAAGTGTAACTTTTTCTCCTAGTTGGTGATTTATAATAGATGTCTGACTTGGGAGAATCTTTGGAAGCGACGCTTTCAGGGCCCCTCTATGTGTGTTCTATGCTCTAACAGTGATGAGAATACTTCCCATCTTTTCTTCCAATGCTCTTTTGTTAGGATGCTCTGGCACTTCTGGTGGGATCTCTGGAATCAACCGTGTTGGCATGCTACTTCTCTAGAGGACTTTTTTAGTAGGTTGGGGAGTTCTACTGCTAAGACTTCCTTTCTTCATACTGCTTGGTTTACTGGTCCTAGCTTCATCATTTAGCAGATCTGGCTGGAGTGTAATCGCAAGATTTTTTTGGATAAGAAGCTTCAGGTGATACAGGTTTGGGCGTGGATATTGGGAGTTCTGCAAGAGACTTTGATGACTAGTTGTGATCTCTCGGCCCCTATGGACCCTGGAGATATGAGAATTGTTCAAAGTTTGGGGCTTTCTGGTTGTGCCAAGGGTGGGACGAGGCCTGGCCTTGGTTGAAGTGTTAGAGAGAAGGTTCAAAGAGATGGCCATTGGATGCCTCCTCCTTTGGAGGTGTTGAAGATAAATACAAATGGGTCCTTTAGAGGTAATCCTGGCCATGCTGGGGTCGGGGGCGTTGGTAGGGACTGCTCTGGAGTGGTTTTGTTCTTCTTCTCTGAGTATCGCAGCTTGCACTCTACCAATTTCATGGAGCCCTTGGCTATTCTCTTGGCTTTGAAAAGGGCTTGTGCCCTTGGTTGGAGAAGGATAATTTGTGATTCAAATTCTCAGATTGTGGTTGATTTGTTGGACAAGCGGCAATTGTAGGATGTTAACTAGCAACTGGTCGGAGTGGTTAGATAGATCATCTCCCTGCAGGAGTCCTTGGACTCTATCATCTTCTGCCATATCCCTAGGGAGTGGAATAGGGTGGCTGATGGTTTGGCTAAATGAGCTTCTTGGCAGAAGGGAAACTGGAAAAGTGGATGATTGGAGTTATCTTTCAGATGGTCTTTCTAGGGAGCTTGAGGACTTGGTTGCAGAGGATATGAGATTTGTTTTGGGTGTTGCTTGATGGTTTAGCTTTTGGCCCCTGGTGGGCAGTTTGTAATTTCAGGCTTTGTACTATTTTCTTGATTCAATAAAGTTTTTACCCTCTTTTTATTTTAAACATGTGTCCATGAATATTTTGTACTTGTTATATGTTTTATGAATTTTCATTTACTCTCGTAGTACATTGAGGGTATCCTGGTGAGTAAACATTTGGCAGGTGATGTAGTCGGTCGAAAGCATAATTAGTCGACTAGATTTTGTTAGTAAATAAGACAATAGTTAGTTCATAAATATTTCATATACTTTCGTATATGTTTCAAGAAGATTAATTCCCCGACTAGTGATTAGTTGCAATGAAGCGTTGTGATGGTTGGTTTCTCAACCACCACCACCGGCTATATGTACTTGAGTCAGTATAGTCAGGAGACATTATGTTAGTAACTATGACATTGTGCTACATGCTATTACATTCTGATGTTATATTCTAGTACGAATAATTATACTTGGTTACAATGAATCAATAAATGAAGTATCATTATTCTGTGCAATATGTGTCCATGAATATTCTGTACTTGTTATATGTTTTGTGAATTTCTGTTTACTCTCAGTGCCTATCAAAGTAACAGACATTCTACAAACATGCCCCAGCTGAGGTTAGCACTCACTAAGGTCGTCGAAGACAACATAAACCGTCAGGAGGGCCCAACGAAGAGTACGACACAACCAACGGGAGAGGCCTCAGACCCCATGCTACTCGTAGTGAACATTGGGAGGAAGCCTGCCATCGTACAGATGGAGATCATGGGGAGGAAAATCTTCAACACCATCATCAACGGAGGCTCTAGAGTGAACATACTACTAGAGAAAACTTGGAAGTGCCTAGGGAAGCCAACTCTCTATCCCCCAACATTTCACCTTGTAGGCGTGTATCAACATGGCATCAAACCTCTCGGTACACTAATGGCGCAAAAATTACTCATTGGTACACAACAGTTCCTATTGAATTTTATCGTCATCCCTCTAGAGAAGGCGTACGACACATTGTTGGGGAGAGGATGGCTTATTGCTGCCAAGGCAAATCATAACTGGAAGCGAAATACACTCTCAATCGAGAGCGATGGGAGGAAGTACGTCATCAACTTGAAAAACCAAGACATCAATGAAGAACTGGCATCTTCCAGGTCAGAATCAGACGGGGGAGAGTTAGACATGGATGAAGGGAGGAAGGTGATGGAGTTGAACGATGAGGGCATACTTGAACTCGAGAGTTGCTCAGAAGATGAGACAAGCTCGTTGAATGGCCTGTTTCACTAGAAAATAGAGGATTATGAGGTATTCCACCCTGAATACAACATGCTACAAGTCGGGGAGATAGAAGAAAAAGAGGACAAAGGTATGGCTAGCTAGTCATTCACACCAAAGTATGAGGAATATAGTGAAGGAGTAGCAAAATTGGATGACACACTAGCCCAGAAGTTCGAACACATCAAGTTAATCAAGTACGAGGACCGACATTGAAGAAGGTGAATCTTGGAGAGGAGGACCCTAAGACAATCCCCATCGGTGATGACTGGGATCCCGTACTGAAGGTGACAACATTCAAGATTTTTATGGAGTACAAAGATGCCTTCGCTTGGATGTACAAAGATCTAAAAGGTATACCACCAAAGTTGTGCGTACACAAGATCCCTCTCGTGCCAGGAGCACAACCCATATGAAAGAGACCTTATAGGATGAACAAAAATTATGTCGCCAAGGTACAAGATATTTAAAAGATGTTGGAAACAGACATTATATTCAAGGTGGAAATCAGTGATTGGGTGACACCAATCGTCATCTCACTAAAAAGGGAGTCAAAGTAGATCCAGATATGTGTGGACATCTAGTGCTTGAACGCATTAACAATCAAAGACCCATTTCCAATCCCCTTAACCGACACGATCCTAGAGGAGATGGCCGGACACGAAATGTACTCATTTATGGACGGGTTCTTTAAATATAACCTAATAATCATTGTCGAAGAAGACAAATTGAAGACAAATTTCATGGTGGAAGATGGAGTGTACACGTACAATCGAATGTCATTCGGGTTGTGTAACGTGTCAGCCACTTTTCAAAGAATAATTTTGCATATTTTTTACAAGATGTCGATCAACAACTTCAAGGCATTTCTGGATGATTGGTCAATCTACAATGATAAGGAAAAGCATCTGAAAGCACTTGGAGAATGTATGGAGAGATGTAGGGCAGCCTGCCTAGCCCTAAACCCAAAGAAGTGTGGATTCATGGTACTGTAAAGAAATTTGTTGGGACACATTGTCTATAAGGCCAAATTGAAGATGGACCCGGACAAGATAAAGGTCATCGTACAAATGGAGACCCCATAGAACATCACCGGAGTGAAATCCTTCCTTAGACACGTGGGGTATTACCGGAGATTCATCAAGAATTTTGCACAAATTTCCTACCCACTTGACATACTCAGGAGGAAAGGACAGTCATTCGTGTCGGAAGATGAGCAAAAGAAGGCATTCAATGAGTTGAAGGTATGATTGATCAGTTCACCAATATTGGTGAACCTTGACTGGAACAAAGAGTTTCACGTACACGTTGATGCCTCAAATTATGCAATCGAGGCGACATTGGCACAAGTGGGGATACAAGGAATAGATCATCCAGTATTCTTCACTGGTCATCTATTATCAAAGGCAAAAAAGAATTATAGTACGACAAAAAAAGACGCCCTCGAAATGGTGTACGCAGTGCAAAAATTTAGACACTACCTCTTAGAGACACCGTACACACTCTACGTGGACCACCAAGCCTTGATGTACTTGGTGAACAAACCTATAATACAAGGGAGAGTAAGTCGATGGTTGTTGTTACTACAATAATTCACATTTACAATCATCGTATGTTTAGGAAAAAGCCATGTGATTGCCGACCAGCTGTCAAGAACCCGATCTGGCAAACCCGCTAAGGGTGGAATAAACAAAGACTTTCTGGAAGCTCACTTGTTCCAGATTGCAACACTCCCTCTGTGGTATGAGAAGATTGGTGAGTACCTGTCAACATCGACATTTTCGAAGGATATGCCTCCAATCGAACAAAGGAAGCTCGTCCTAAAAAGCACAACCTTCCAGCTTATCAACAAGCGACTATATAAGATGGGGTTAGATCAAATATTAAGGCGATGTGTGATGAAGAGATTTTGGGCGTACTAAAAGAGGCACATGAAGGCCTAGCCGGAGGACACATGGGACCCAGTGGCACAACAAGGAAAGTTCTTTTGGCAGGATTATGGTGGCCGACGGTACATACAAACGCCCAAGAGTGGGTGAGAGGCTATGACATGTGCTAGAGAGTGGGGAAGCCTCTCAAGCGAGACTATATGCCACTATTTTCGTCCCAACCCCAAGAGTTTTTCAGACATTGAGGACTAGACTTCATTGGGCCGCTGAAAGTGAGCTAGTTGCATTAATGTCGGTACATAGTCTTGGCTACTAAGTACTTGGCGAAGTGGGTCGAGGCTCAAGCATTAGCAAACAACACCACACATAGTACGGCAAGATTAATCTATGAACAGATAGTGACATGGTACAACATTCCAATCCAAATCACTAGTAACCAAGGAGGGCACTTTGTCAACCATGTCATAAAGTTTTTGACGACAAAGTTCTAGATATTCCACAACCTGTCAAGTTTGTACTACTCGAGAGCCAATAATCAAGCAGAGTCTACAAACAAAGTACTAGTGTCCATCATTCACAAGTCGTGCAACATGAAAGATGCTAACTGGGAGGAGAGATTACTAGTCATACTATGGGCATATTGTACGACGTACAAGGTCACAACAGGGCACACACCATTCCAGTTGATGTACAACAAGAAGCAATAGTGCTAGTGGAGTACATGATACCGAGCCTAAGGATAGCAGTCGAGAACAAACTGGATGACATGGAGAGCCTTTAGGAGCGGTTATTCCAACTCAACAAGATTGACGAATGAAGAGTGATGGCACAATGGGCAACGAAAGTGATGCAGAAGAGGAGAAAATTCTGGCACAATAAACATCTTTGTTGCATGAATTTCCAACAAGGTTAGTTAGTTTTGAAGTATAACAGTCATAACGAAATTAAGCCCGAGAAGTTCAAAGTTCATTGGTTAGGACCTTTTAAAATCAGAGAATTCTGTAATACTGATAACGGAGCAGTAAAGTTGGAAAATTTAGACGAAACACTGCTACCAAATGCCATCAATGGGCCAAAGCTCAAACCATACAAGGAAAGAAGGGAAGAACTAGTGCAAATCAACATGCTTGAATATGCAACAAAGGAAGATTGGTCTGTACAAAGGGAGGAAGCCATGGAAGAACAAGACTAGGGTATAGGCGGCAACCAATATGTTGCAGAGGAAGACTGGGCTGCACTCGTGGGAGAAAAGCTCATGGAGGAAAGACTTGCAAGAAAAAGAGAAGGCATTGCAGTGCCTTGAGTACACAAGCATCTGACAAACACTTTGTTCAGAACACCCGCTCTCTGGCAATGGGTGTGGGGACACTGGAAATACCAAGTGCCATACAAGGGCATAAGGAGGGGATACTTAGTCAAAGAGTTAGACAAGGAATCCCAAAGAGAGAAGGAAGAGTACGTTGCAAAAGAGAGGGAATGAGAACAAAGTGAAAGTGACGAAGAAGAATGGTGGAACGATGAGGACTAGAATGCATATGCATAAAAGGTTGGACCATGCCTCAAGAAAATAATAATGACCGAAGACACCTTTATTTCTCATGTTGATGGGTACAACAATGACTTAATGAAGTACATGAAGGCAAATAATATGAAGACGTCGAAGGTGGCGATGACGGATGGACCATGGTGAGTTGTGCCCAACCCAACCAGGCCACCGAAGATGGATGGAGAAAAGGTTACATGGTACCAACAATAAAGGCCCGGATAATTTTATCGACAAAAGGCTTCAAGGTATAAAATTTTGCTTACTGGTGGAATAAATCAGTTTGATTAAATTATAGATTGCAATGAAGAAGGCAACAAACGATACAAATGGCATTATGAAGTGAAGTTGAAGCGATAAAGTCAGGTTTAAATAAAATTAGGTTCATAGTCCGTCGAGTTCAAACCGGCATCGGGAAAATTAAATAAATCAAGGGTCATCCGTCGCTCGGCGTCGATGAAGATGAAAGTGTCCCGTCAGGTCGTTAAAGCCGAAAATAAAGTCCTGTAAAAAAAGGGACCGTACGGAAAAAACAAATACACAGATGGCCAATGTACAACAACTCTTAGCTGAGAAGGACAGTCACATACAAGGGAAGGACAAGGACTTGGAAAGCACGAGACAGGAGCTGGAGAAGGCGAAGGGAAAATTGGCCAAGGCAGTGCAGATGGTGAAGCTCACACGAGAGAAGCAATTGGCAACTAACTAGAAGTTGCAACACCTCCAACAACAGCAGTCCCCCATAGCGACCTTGACGTGATTTGTGCATCCAATGGCACCTTCTCACCCTCCCTCTTCTTGATTTCCCTTTCTATTCCCCGTTTTTGTTTTCAGTCGTCTAGAAGACCACTACTTTTGGGGGGATGATGTAGTCGGTCAAAAGCATAATTAGTTAGCCAAATTTTGTTAGTAAATAAGACTATAGTTAGTTCATAAATATTTCATATACTTTTGTACATGTTTCAGAAAGATTAATTCTCCAACTAGTGATTAGTTGCAATGAAGCATCACGACGGTCGGTTTCTCAACCACTGCTAGCGGCTATATGTACTTGAGTCAATATAGTCGAGAGACATTATGTTAGTAACTACAACAATGGGCTACATGTTGTTACATTCTGATGTTATATTCTAGTACGGGCAATTGTAATTGGTTACAGTGAATCAATAAATGAAGTACCATTATTTTGTGCAACATTTGTCCATGAATATTCTGTACTTGTTATATGTTCTATGAATTTCCATTTACTCTCATAGTACATTGAAGGTATCCCAGTGAGAAAACAAAGAGAAGTTGATTGCCAAATAGGGTTCGCATTACAATTAAACAAAATCCAAAACACCCTATAGACTTGGCAATCCAAAAAATAAGAAATTGCGAAGCAACTCAAGAAACTCTTCGAAAAGATTATGTTCAAAGCACCCCTCAGTGCTCCAACATTCTTGCAAAAAAGAAAGATGGCACTATCAAAATGTGTAAAGACCACAAATCCCTTGACAAAATCATAACAAGAGACAATCATCTACTTCCGAGAATAGATAATTTCTCAAACACCTTCACAGTAGCGACAATATTTTTTTAAATTGATCTCCTAAATAAATAACACTACTAATCAACAATCAATGAAACGGGATACTTAAAAAGAAAAATCATTGAAAGAGATGGGCACTACAAATTCTTAGTTATGCCCCCTTTACTAAATATGCATACAAACGAATGAAGGAACACGCAAATCATGATATGTTGCATCACAACACTACTAAGTGATTGAATGCATTACAAGGAGTCCTTATTATAAAGGTACTAGCTATTCATCAAATCCCATTTGCTAAGTATTTAGATATAAATTGTAATGGCCAACAATTTTATAAAATTATCAGAAATTGCTACAAAGCAAAAAAAATGTTCAAACTATTTGTCCAAAGAGAGGAAAACAATATATTGCCCACAAAAGCAAACAATGTCACCTCCAAGAATGCGAGAAAATATGAATTCTATCCATCTTTTTGAAAGAGTTGGCCTAGAATTCTTAAGAGAGCTCTTATGTATTCATAGTTTAGAATCTAAATTTATCACAACTAGATGGAACTCAAGAGTCAAGAGTAAGGCAAACTCCTATTAGTGTATTTTCAAATGCTAAGAGTCAACAAATTCACCCCACCTTTTTCAGCTGCTATGTGCTACAACTTTCCATACTCCAAGGGTTGTGCTAATGAAAATTGTAGACAGAAGAAAAGAGGTTAAGAATAAGAAACAACTCAGAAAGTTTTTATTCCATGACCACCATAGCTATCTTATATATGGAACAACATAATGCAAAATAGATAGAAAACTCGGTAAGTTGTATCCAGGTCACAAGCTCTGTGAGTCAACTCCCATCAGACTGGACTCCTATTTTTCTCCTGACATATGTTGCTTCTTAAGTTTAGATGCATACTTTATTTAAGTAGTAGGATGGCTTAACTTTGCTGCTGCTTATCATTTGTGTTCAGAATATCTAAGGTCATGCATACAAGCAACTACCAAAGGATCTTCAAAATTTTAGCTGATATGGCTGCATAGTGTCGTATCTTTTGTCTTTTCCTTTTATCTAAGATTCTAACCTTGGAGCTCTCAAAGGTGGAGCAATCAAGAAGACTTTCTTATTTGTCCTATAACCTTGTTGGAGACCTGCCTAGCTGGCAAAGTCCATCCGTAGAGCTAAAAGGAGACGTTCCTAGGAACCATGCAGGCTGACAATCATTCATTACTTTAATTATTTGGACCATCTCTGCTATACTTGATGACATATAACTAGTAGAATTCCACAATATGGATAGGAATGTCTACTATAATAAAGATTCAAAGTTCTTCTGCTCCCTTTTAGAGAACAAATACCTAATATACTAGACAAAATAGCATGAGTGCTACATATTGTGAACGAACATAGTTACATGGAAAATCTTGCACTACAAAGGCTAGAAAAGATAACATCTGAACAAGTCACAAGACTCAAAAAGCCTATATTCTTCCAAAAACAATAAATTTCTGGAAAAGGTGCCTGCTAAGATGGTGGGCATGCAGTAAGCAAGTCATTGTAGATCAGCATAGCCTGATCTCTTCGAAAAATATTCAACTCCCCAAGCAAGAGGGAAGAACAATCCTTCATTAAAGTTTATGTTCCATCCTTTCATCAACAAAAATTGTGTAGCGGATAGCCTTGTCTTACACCATAGCCCTTCACGATTGCCTTTCATAATCCAGTGTAAATGCTATTCCCTTCTTATTTTAAAGGATGAAAATTTAACTTCTTTCTGTGTAGATACTTAAACAACACTCATGACATTCCAAGCTGCGTTCTTTTAGAAGCATGGCTGCCCCTTAAGCAGCCTCATAAAACTACTAAAACCCACATACCCACCTTAGAATGTAATAAAAAAGGTACAGCAAGGTATGATGCATAATTACCCGAGGTACTCAACAGCAAAAAACGAGCTGGACTCCTAACATATATAGTCTTAAACATGCAGCGGAATAAAATTCATGAAAATACTAACACCCACATATTCCTAATATAATACAAAGCTAAATAATGATAAACATATACAGTCCTAGACATGCAACTGGCATGCATTCATAAAAACACTCACACTCACATATTCCTGGCACTGATGTAGAGCTAAATAG
Organism: Sequoia sempervirens; assembly: GCA_007258455.2. Classification (NCBI taxonomy): domain Eukaryota; kingdom Viridiplantae; phylum Streptophyta; class Pinopsida; order Cupressales; family Cupressaceae; genus Sequoia; species Sequoia sempervirens. The sequence goes on from VDFB02362277.1 coordinate 157,070, forward strand.
AATAATAATTACCTTTAAAGTTATTGCATATATAACTCGGAGAAAAACAAGGTATCTAACAACAAAGCGAATAGATACAAGAGAAAAAGGATAAATTAGAAAATTGCAAAGAAAATTGACCTAAAAATCTTTGCAGACAGAGCTTAAGAGCATTAGAGGCGCCCAAATACTCTTCTTAGAAATTGGCTATCCCAACACAAACTGAATTTCAGGACTTCGACCAACTGTAATAAATTACACCCAAAAATCTCAAAAAAGAAACCGAAATAGTACGAATTTAGAAATGGTTGTACCTTTTGGAAAACCTAACCAAATTGGATCCTTCTGATTTATCAAACAAAGTGTTTCTCAGGAAACTCTAAAATGATTCTTTGGTCCTACAAAAGCGCTTCCACCTGGAATGTCTAACAGGGTACAGTTGAATATATTGATTTGAATATCATATTGGAATATACCACAAACCATGAAATGAACTTTGGAAGGACACATCCATCGATTTGATAGGAGTTAAAAGATATTTAAGTATACATGGAAGCAATTAATAGGGGTAAAAATTACAATTGGCAAGTTTCATGTTGAATTCAAGAAGCGGGTATGTTTCGATAGAACTCAAAGAATGTGTGCTTAGGTAAGGGATGACATATAATAGGTGTTTTATATCAGCTTATAAAGTGGGTATGTTGAAATGCATTAACCAAAAATAAGAATAGGGGAAGGATCTAGTGGCAGTTTTAGTTAATTTCGTGCATCTTAAGTTTTTAAATTGTGCATTGGATTGACATGATTCTTTTGGAAATTTTTTTAATGCGAGTTAATAGCTTATAGCTATTTATTTGGTTTTTGGAGGTTTTCAACGAATACGAGAGGGTTCACTAGGCGTAGGAGGGTCAAAAAAGTGACCATTTAGACTTGACGTCCAAAACGTGCCCTCTAATGACCCAATTACTATTTGCTTTCAACACCAATTAATTTTAAAAAATAAACAATTACTAATCATATTAGGATGCAATCACATTTATATATATAAAATAACTGCTCACTTTCGAATGTATAAAATTTATTATATAATGTTTGAAGTTCACGTTAGCGGTATTGAATGTTTGTAACACCATGTGCACCATCAGCCATGTCTCAAACTCCAGCCTTTGTACAACCCGATTAACTTCCACATCAAGTCTGCCACTATTATTTTTTCCCACATTTTTTGTGTTTACCACCCTCCATGGTGTGGTACTCGTCGTGGTCACCATATTGATCACGCTTCCAACAGTTTTTACAAGCGCAGATAAACCCTCAATGGTTGATTTTCAAATTCCCTCCACGGTTTCAAGTAACGTCAAATTCTCATTTTCCCTTTCATAATGCAGATAATGGTACTCATGAGTCCAGTTATTGGGCATTTTTCTTGAATCGTGAAGGGTTTCTTAGCTGTTTGATTATGAGATATTGACTGATTTCATCATTTTTTAGCATGTCGATTGTTGTCTCTGTCATGTGATACTCTCCATGGTTTGAGGTAACGTCAACCTATCACTTCTCCTTTCATTTTGCACAAAATGGTACTTGTGAATCTATTATGCATGAGTACTCTTGTCTTTGTTGCATCATTGTGTAAACTGTTTAGGGTTTCATTATCACGAACCCATTGACTTAATACAATGAAATACTTTGCCAAGTTGTATATTTTGCATACATTCAACTTTTTTGGCTATATTTTAAAAACCCCATCTGTAATCATGATTTTGTCTAATTAAGGGATTATTTCACATGCTATTTTGATCGATATCTTTGATTTTCATGAAACCCTAAACTTGTATGGGCTTTTTTCCAAAAACACTTGCTTTTTTGGGCATATATCTGAAAATCCACGTCTGTATTCATGAGATGTTTATTTACAATTTTTAAAATGAGGGTTTTTTTCAATATGGTGGGTTAAATATTACAAACCCCCTATACAAATTCAGGAAAATTTGTATTTAATTAATGGCTTGTCAGTTAATTCATAAAATCCCCCTTTATATTCAAGAAACTATGTGCATATTTGTGAAGTTCGCTTAATTGGGTTTTGTTGATGGGTGTTTTTGCACTTTCTCAACACAGGCAGCACACAAGTGTACTACCTCTCTTGAAAGATAGTTCCTACGAGCAGGTTGCAAAAAATATCCCAAGGTCTCGCAGGTGTCAGGTCATGACTTGCAAAAACAACTCAATTGGTTGATGTGATTTGCTAGTAATCGCAAAGGGCATTTATGGTTCACTAAATTTGAAGGGAATTGGATCTTCAAACGGAGTTTTATGGAATTCTGGAAATGAAGTGTAGTTGTTGCAAGTTCAAAACAACAGTCTAAAAGACCATGTTTATCATCAGATTTGGCTTTACAATGATGTTGGAACTTTACCTCAACTTCAATTTTTATGGAAAAGTCAAAAGGGAAAAGGGAAAAGGGATAGAGGGTTTCCTATACCTGCAACTAATGTTGAACAATAACAATGGAGGATGCTACAATGGGCAGCCTTCCTAAAACTAAGTTCCACTTAACCAAAACAGCTTACAATCTCATGAAACTAGTGCAATCTTCTAAGGTCTGCAGATTTTTAGCTATCCATTCACCATGAAGTATGAGCAATAGATGAGTTTTAAGTGCAGCAATAAAGTAATGTTCAGACTACCTTTACATTGTTGTTCATCGTCAATAAACAGCAAAAAGTATGAACAAGGGAGGCATCAACACCATAACATTCTTCGCCATTAAGTGCAGCATGAATTAACAACTAAAGTAATTTAAAACTTAGGACAGCAAATCTAAAATCTAATAGTGAGGAGATGAATCATGCACACATGTGAAGAAACATAAGAACCCATCAAAATAATGCAATTCTCATTAAATTTCTACAAAAAGACAACTTAACTCTCTCTTTGAAAATGAGAGGAGACCCCTATTTATAGTTTTTCAAAAGTGAAATGAATGGCTAAGATTTACATTCATTGTGTGGCCAAAATTAATTTTACATTAGGGTTTCACCTACCCCCAAAATATAACATTATAAAATACATCTTTGTCTTTTCCCTATTTTGTCCTCTAGTGGCTCTAACATTATAGCAGTTTTGTCTTCTAGTGACTTCCTTCCTTTTCAACTACACTGTCAAACATTCATCATCAATTACTAGTTTTCCTGCACTTTTCTAGAGGGTGGCATACTCCACAAATTTTCCCATCAGGGCCTGGAGCTTGTCCCATTCCATGATGTCAGATTGCAGGATCTGAAAAGTCATCTTCTTGAATCTTCTAGTGATATGCTCGCAGTGTTTGGTGCATTTGGGTGTGGCTTTGATAACCTGCTCAGACTGAGTGAAAGCTCCTGCAGCAAAGTCCATGAAATCTAGTGACAGTGTGTCTATAGCCCCCTTTTCCATCTTTTTATGAAAGAATGGCTTGATTTTCTCCAAATCCAATTCTAGGGCGAGCATGTCAGAGTTTGTCATCATTTTTTAAGTAATCTTCACTGTCAACCCTGTGCTTTGTAACCCATTCAAGGTCGAGCTCAACTTCGTGCAAGACCCTCTCTAGGACTTCTTTTCTATGATCCAGGCCCATCTGCTAGGTTTCCACTAGCAAATGATCATCTTTTATGAGCCCTAACTCTTTTTCCCATGTTTTCTTAGGCAGCTTGAGGATACTTGCAAGCTTAGGATATGTGATCCTATATAACTCAATGAACATGTTGCATTATTTTTCCATGACCTCTAACTGCTTTTGTAAGTCCTGAAACTTGTTGAACATCCGAGCAACGTGACGGATGCCCATGCCGCCATTATATATTACCTGCTAGAACCAATCAATTGTGGCCTTGGTCCAATTTTTCATCTTTTCCATTCTATTGAACTCTTCTTGGGAGAGAAGTGGGGGAGCAGATGATGTCGTTGGGGCCTCTTCTTCTATGGATGTCCATTGTTGAATATAGGAAGTGAGATCTACCACTTGTGCCTTCAGTTCTTCCTTTGTAGTCTGATCCTTATTCATCTATTGCATTGTAGTGACCACAGACCACTGGAATTCATCTATTTTTTGTTCTCTGGTTGTCAATCCTAGGTTGATTGTCAATATACTATAACTTTGGCCTTGCACGGCGCCTGTATCCTTATCCACTACAGTGGTAACAATTTGTAACATTCTGGACTAGGTGGCATCCACCATAATATGAGAGCGGACCCTAGGCTTTTTCTCCTTTCTTGTCTTTGTTTGGGCTCTGGCTAGTATTGCTTCAAGTCTAGCCTTCAGATCAGTAGCCACCGGAGTCTTTTTCTGTAATTGTTTTTCCAACCAATCAGGCACCTCGGTTTTCCCCTTGGGTGATTCATGATCACCTTCCTCTCTTTGTTTTTTTCGAGGTCGTTCCTCTTCATGGTGAAGAGCCTCTTGATAAGTCCTTTCTTCTTCATCTAAGTCCTTGATTTGTATAATATTTTCTCTATCCAACTCAGCATATGTTACATTTTCTTTAGTGACATCTTCCTTCTGGAGTACCTTCCCTTCTGCATGCTCGAGCTCAACATGATGTTCATGGTTGAGGCTCTTTCTCGATGCATCTTTTTCTTCTTTATTTTTCTCTTCCCCTTCCTTTTCTTTTCCTTCCTCCCTTTTCTAAGGTGCCTCTTCCTCTTGGACAGAGCCCTTATCTTGGCCAATTAGTGGAGGCTCTTCGAGTATCTCCACATTTACATCAGTGTCAACTTTCTCCTAAAAAAGATGCTCCTCAACATCAACCTTCTCACCTACCTCTTTGAGCCTTCTCATCCAATTCTTGGTATGAGGTTTCTACTATATATCTTTCATTGAGGGCCTCAGTGTCTTCCTTTGAGGAATTTGACCTTTCTTCGTTACATGCCATTTTGTCCAAGTTTATGTTTAGCCCACCTTTGGGGTGCTCAAAGTAATCATCTTGATAGAAGCCCCCGGGCTCTTCAACTATATCCTTCACAACCTCCCTTTGGTGTTTCTCATGACGTTTCTTCATCTCCTTGGAGATCTACATCGTAGCTTCCATTTTTGGTGGCTCTGTAGGTGGCGGAGGGAGAGGTAGGACAACAATGGGTTGGGCCATAAAAGCCTATACCTTGGGGTCCACGATCACCCCAGAAACTTTAGTAGGCATGTTTTGCATGTAAACCATGAAAGCATGTGCCAGTGTAAGGGGAGGCATAGTGACAATGGCTACTGCATGAAGTGGGGTAGAGAGAGTGGGTAATGGAGGAGGAAGCGAGGAAGATGACAATGGAGTAGTAGATGAGGAGTCTAGTAGCATTACCAGAGCCATTGGTGAGGCGGAGGCGAGGTGAATCAAGATATCCACGGTGGGTGGAGATGAGACAAGCAATTCCTGAGAGGCGGTAGGTGGAGGAGTGGCAATGATGGCAATAGCAATAGGAGTGGAGGTGGTAGGTGGTGAATGTCGTCACTCAGTTTCTTCTCCTTCGTGTTGGGTGTCCTCCTCTATAATAGGCATTTCACTCATGAATCCCCCTGTTCTTTTTTCTTTCTTAGATGATTCTCCCTTTGTAGTCTTTCATGAGTACACCTTGTGCTTTGGCTTCTGCTCAGGTGCATCTTTTATTTTCTTTGACCTTGTCATTGAAGGGGATCTAGGTGCTTCCTCTGTTGGGGTAGCAGCTACTCCACTATCTGTTTCGCTTTCGGGCTCATCCTCGAGCTCACCATATGTTAACACTGCACCCTATACTTTGAGTTGAGCAATCTGGGTGTCTATCCACTATCTTGTCCTATTTTCAATAGGTCGTGTCAAGATATCGAGGTCAGTGACCTCGTCTTCATTCCAATCTATGACAAGTAGGGGCAAGTTGGCCACAACATTAAACCTATCATCGATTACATTATCATCTTCCTCCACTACTTGGTCTGGCATGGGGAACAAATTTATTGACTTCACAAACTAGGTCGTCATCCTCATGTAGTGCCTCATTCGCACTTCCTTATCATCTGCACAATTAGCCCAAAAATCTTCGACCCGAGGATGATGAGCATATTTTCTTCCAACCCATTTCTTCAATTTCCCATACGGATCCATTCCCCTTTGACTTGTGTGGAGGTCTAGGTTGTACTCCACCAATTCCTTTTCTAAGTACTTCGCGCATTGGGCGGCAGGACAGGTATACATTCCTTGCCCAAAAGTTAGGGGATATGGAATCCCAGCTCTATGCTTGTCGCTCAATAGGGTGTGGGCATTATGTATATGTTGAGAGACCTCCAGCAGGATCATGCGGTTGTTGGGGTAGCGTGGCAACCTGTAGGGCCTGTCAGAGAACCCTTTCGTTCTGATATATGTAAACTTTGCGAACTATATGAATAGATACCCAAATTGTTGGATGAAGGCTTAGCGATGTGTGACACTCTTCTCTCAAAGTCTCCTCCTATGAGTCTAACAATGTGGGCAATGAAGGCATCATTTACCCTCCGATATTCTCTCTTGAAGTTCTAGTACTGCAATTGAGGGTAGCGATCATATACTTTGAGTTCTCCTTTCTTTGCCTTTGGGTTGCTTGCGATAAAGAGTCATTTGTACAGGAACTGTTCCACCAGGAGGTACACCAGATATGAGATCATATACAACTTGGAAGTTTTCTTCATAGCCATAAGCTAGTTATGCATGTTATCGTCGATGATCTTGGCCTAGTGGAACTTTGTCTTGCCTTGGATGATTTCTTCAATGAAGTAGAACATCCACTCTTCAAAGAAGGCAGCAGTAGGAAGGCCCATTACCCTGCTTAGTAGTGTGACCAAATCATGGTGTTCTTCATGAAAATCACTTTTGAATAGTTCCTAGGGCACTTTGGCAGCATTTCCCCTCTTTTCCTTCAACCAATGCTGGTTGATTAATCTTTTACATCCCAGCAAGTCTACTTTCCACATATTGTAAGCGCATTCCTTCTTCGTTTCCTCGATGACATCGAATGTGGGATGTGGAAAGTCTTACCAATAGATTTAGCAGAGAGGTTTGCTAATACTCTTCCTTCATGGTCAATGATCTTCCTGTTGTTGTGGTAGCATTCCCTATAGACCATAACTAACTCTGGGGCAATGAGTGCAGGAGGGAAGCCAACAGACTTAGCGAGGCCACTCGCTCTGATTTTTTGTGCATTTTCAGTTGTAGGGTGGATCATTACCCTTTGTTGGAACTCATCTATGCCCACATGCCCAAGATTTATGTCTGACACAAAATCCCAAGTGGAAGTGATCTTGGAAATGCACTCCACTCCGTGAAATT